>JANTQH010000130.1:0-93371 GCA_032988465.1 Onygenales sp. PD_10
TGCATTACTCCCTGGGGGATGAAGCTTGCCCAGTTCTTTCTTCCACCCCCCCCCCCCCCCCCCCCCTTTTTTTTTTCCCTCCCCCCTTCTCCCCTCCCTTACAACCCCCTCACCACGCCTCTCTCACCCCCTGTATATAAATCACCTCCATCCTATCTATCCCATCCCACTCCCCAAGAAAAAAACCCACATACATACATACACGTACGCATTAAAAAGAACTCCATTCCCGAAATCTCCACGGCTCCACGCTTTAAATACCAGACACTGTGATGGTTGTCGTTCATCAGTAGTCAAATGAAGTCGAACAATGCAAGCTAGTTCTGGGAGACCCATCCATCCATCCATACAAAAGGCCACTGCGTCAATATATTGATCACGCAGACAATGAATGCAGCTTCTACCACATATTTAATTTCTCTTTTGCTTCGTTTCCTTTCTTCCTTTTTTTCCTTTTTTCCTTTTGCCTTTTTTTTTTTTTTTTTTGCTGCTTGCTTCTTTCCACCGAATGCTTGGCGAAGAAGTTGTAATCCAACTCAGCTCGCATCTTGGATCTTATTTTTTTCCAACTGTTACAGGTTACTTCCCAGGATGGTATTAGCATACTTACGCTATTGACTGTGATTGAAACATCTAGCAACAACTAGAGGTTAAATCGGGGGGGGGGGGGTACAGTGGCGGGTTATTATTTATTTATTGATATTTGCCTATACCACACCTTTGACTACAGGAGACGAAAAAAAGGATCAAGGAAAGAAGAGATAGAGAAATTCAAGAAGGTAACGGGAATCAGTTGATTTAAATTCCTTTCTAGTTAAAAAAAAGGAGAGGGGGGTGGGAGAATCTAAGTTGTAGCTAGAATATGTAGCAATATCCGGCATTTTTTTAGTCTTGTTCCACCCCCTTTCTTGTTCCCTTATTCTCATAAATAAGTTTCTTCCCCAGCCGTTTCTTCGACAACAAAGGGGAAATTATAGCAGTAATTAATAGTAGGTAGGTAGGTAGTAGTATCGTAAAGTCCAGTAGATGGAAGCAGGGGGCGAATATTAAACAACGTAAAAGAAGCAAACCCATGCGGGAGGGGTAAACCATGTCAAAGTCGACGGACCAGAGGGGGGTATAGATGCGCTAAATAAATAAAACACGAGCAGAGTTTTCCGCAAATCCGGAGGTGGTCTTCGGATAGGATACGGGGCCTCTCGGGAGAATCGAAGGTAACTTTTTTGGTGTGTGGGTTTTGTGTGAATATCGCCGGTGGATAGAAGAGTAGGTGGCGGTTGGAGAGAATCGGACAAATTGAAGCACTTTTGGGGGGGGGGGTCGTGGGTATCGTAGCAGGTCGTTAAAGGGGGAGTGTTGGGTATTAGAGCGTGATATCAGAAAAAGATGTTGGTAGTAGGGAGGTGTTGTTGACGATAATCACGACAACCCCATAAACTTCCCCCACCGCGCCTCGAGGCTCCTCCGCGCCTTATTCTTGATCGAATCGGCATTGGACTCGGTACTCGACGCGCTCTGCACGCTTCCGGTGCCGCTGGATTTGCGCGCGAGGTCGAAGCCGTCGGGCACAATGGTGTTTCCGGCGCCGCCCCGGCCGACGTGGAAGACGGGAGCCACCTCCTTTTCACGCCGCAGTTGGCGCTCCAGCTCCTCGTCGAAGCTGAAGATGGCCCGCTCGCCGCTGCTGTGTATGTTGCCTGCGCCGCCACGGCCAGAGGTGAAGCGCTTTTGTGGGCGGGAGTCCAGGCGGGTCAGCGAGGCAGGGCCGGTGGCGGTTTGGCCCGGGGTGGTGGTGGTGTTCTTGAGGGAGACGATATTGCCGGCACCGCCTCGCGAGGTGTGAATGACGGGGCGGGCGGTGGTGGAGGGGTGAGGTTCGACGACACGGTAGGACATGTTTGTGGGATTCGAATTGGCTTGATTTGGGTTCTAGATGACTCTGAAGAGCTGCGAGGCTAACTGTCTACCAGAGCGGCTAGGAACGGGATGCGAGGAAAGCAGGGGAGAGAGCTTCTACAGAGCAAGGAGGACGAAGAACAGCAACGCCCAGCAGGAGAATTGGAGCAAAGGACAAACTGTTATAACAAGCTTGGAGATACAGTACAGGAAACGAGGGCGTGCCACGCAGCGGCCAGGCGGGCTTATATAGGGTTGGGCCCAGCTCGACGCTTTGCAGTTAACGGCAGACTCAGTGCGGGGAAGCCGAATTTGCTTTCCAATTTCCCACAGGCCCAGGAAAAGCTCAGCGGATCACACGGCCAGACCAGGCACCGGACTTTCCAGTGGCGGTTACTTTTTACTGTTTACTGACGCCATCTGGCCCGGCAAAGTTTTCATTTTGCGGGGCGTTAAAGCAGCCAGCGCGCCGGCGACACAGTGACCAGCTGACCGCTAAACTCGCCCCTAACCACCGAACAGACCCCTCCACCGCGGCTTGGCACGGCTGCTGCTTTTGCGCCGTATCGCGTAACAGAAACTGCGTGTGAGGCCAATGGCAGCGGCAGCCACGCACCGCTGGGGAAGCTGCGATGATGCGCAGTTTCCTGGGGGTAATGGAAACCGGCGATTGGCAGGCACGGACTGCGGCCTGGACTTGCGTGCTCAGACACCCATTGACAGACAGCGACAGTGACAGTGACAGGCTGACAATGAACTGACTGCGTCGACTAACGGCCGCGGTCCGTTGCGTCGCCCAGCCCTGCCGTGTCGGTGAACTCCTTGAAAACTCTGCCTCTCCGCTGACGCAAGGGTCACTGCATTGCCGTCATCTCTTCATGCTTGGCCAAAATAGCTTCCAAAGAAATCTCACTTGCCACTGTTGACCGGATAGCAGTTGAAATCCAAGGGACAAGACAAACGGCGCCATCGGAGAAAATAAAAAGCCGACGCTTTTAAGGCTCCTTAGAGGCATTTTGTGCATCAACCTTGAATTGCTTTTTTGATCGGCCTAAAAATAAATACGACATGCTGTTTTAAACAAGGTGCCAAAGCTGCAGGGCTGACGTACATGCTCTGCAGCTTCGCCCCTGGAAGATCTTTGTCTGTCACAAGACTTCATTACAACCTAACTTTTTCTAATTGATGGCCATGAAGGATCATCACGGCTTTCTTTTTCCCCCTCCAATTTTTTACCACTATGCCGCTAGTCGCGCATTGCGGGGTGATGCTAGGAGACACGCGATTGCTAGTTCGTTCGAATTTTTGCTGGTGCCACGCATCCACAGCGTCATGCCAATCTGGATAGATCGTTCTGGAGGTTGTCTTGTCCCCCCCTTTTTTTTCTTTTTTTTTCTGCGTACCTTGTGATGCAGGTGCCTGGGAATATATGCCTCTTTGAGATGCATGAGTTGGCCTTGGAAGCTAGAACGGGCTAAAATGGCCTTTGACAGTGAGATGTTCCCCAGCTGCGTCAATTGAATGTGCAGTACTTTCTGCGCTGATGGTATGCAAGACCAGTTTCTGGGATATGAGACGGGAAATACATTATGTTTATGGGTAAGTGAGGCAGATATTAGACTCTTGCCAGTAGCTAATTATCGAAGCTATGTAGTTCATGGAATGCAGTACTTTGATGTCTTTTCTCCTTTTCCTGGATACTGCTGCTGAACTATGTGCACCAACGCCATATTGTACCCAGCATACCACTTGTAGAAACCACAGAGGATCTCAAAAGTAGCTGATGAGAGCAACAACGTTCAATTCTGTCCAATGCTTTTTTTAATTCCACCTCCTTTTCTTTCCTGTTCTTTTTTTTTTCTCTTGATGCTAAAGATGAAAAGTTCTTGGAAGGTGGCGAATCCACGTGACTTTACCAAACAGTGCAAACACAAAACATTCTGCCGCCCTTCGCCGCTTTGGGCCAACCTCATCGCGTTCTTCGTTCGGCAGAGCTACAGCAAGCCTTTTTCTTTCTTGTCTTGAAGATACACGGTCAAGGACACAGTCCCCTCTTTAACCCTGCGCAATACTTGAAAGCAACGACACTGGATTACTTCGCATTAGTATCCTTTGCCATCGTGACGAATAAGAGCGCACACAGCAACCGGCGCATTGCATCGTTCGTCAGCCACCACGACGAAGCTTCAGTCTTTACCGCTTCGCGCAAACACGAGCCAGCTCGCAGCGTTCACACTGCCGTTTAGCTTGATCCAGCGAGGGGTTGAGCCAGGCTACGCAAATATTCGGCCAACGGTTGAGAAGAAACGCAGATAATAGAGCCCGGGAATCGAGCTTCTGCTCTCGCTATAGAAAATGCCGAAATATAAGTTTCCCTGCTCTTTTTATCCCTTCTGCTTGAGTACTGCTTTACTAAAGCCTTTTTCATGCGAGAACCCTCCTACTGACACTCCGTGCACTCTTTTGTAGGTTCTCTCCGTGTCGCGTACAAACGCAGCCCCCTTTCGGAGTCGAAGCGGCCTTGTCCGAGACGCAAGGGGTATTTGAAATGGGATAATATAAAAGCTAACGAGGATATAACTACGCTATAGGTGATTACTGCGATGTATACCTTACGCACGACTCAATGAGTGTGCGGAAGGCGCATAACTCGGGTCGCAATCATTTACGAAACGTGGTGGAATATTATCAAGGTTCGCTCTCTACCTTCTGCCTCTTGTGAAGACTCCACAAGGGATCCCCTTCCTTGACCCGGTGAAATGTCCCAGGCTAATCACGATACATCTTCCCAGAAATCGGACACGAAAAGGCACAGTCTGTCATTGATTCGATAACAAACTCCTACGCGGCAGAAGGCCAAGCAAGCTCAAATCCAATGCTACAACAACCCCCTGGAGGAGGTTTCCTCCCACCACCCTTTGGTTTTCCCGGTATGATCTCACACCCCTATATCCTCAAAATAAATGCCCTGCTAACAACCTCCCCAAGGCCGCCCAGGAATGCCTCCCCCACCATTCGGCATGCCCGGTGCCGCCCCGCCAGGCGCACCTCCAGGCGCAATGATACCACGTAAGGACCCTCCAAAATCCCCATCCCATCCCCCTTCCCCCCAGCAAAACCCAGTCTAACTCAACCCCTCCCCCCTCCAGCCCCAGGCGGCCGCGGCATGCCACCATTCCCCCCACCGCCCTTCGGCACCTCCGGCGGACCCCCCGCACCAGGCGACCTCCCTCCCCCACCCCTCCCCAACATGCCCCCAGGCAGCCTCCCATTCCCACCACCCGCCGGCTTCCCAGCTAATTTCCCACTCCCGCCCCCCGGCGCCGGCGGCTTCCCACCACCACCCATGATTCCCGGCCAGCAGAATCCAAGTCCCGGCCCGGGTGCGCCGATACCGCCTCCGGGCGCTTCAGGTCCGCCTGGGCCGTCGCAGGGGTTTGGTGCGCCGCCACCTGGGGTTCCTGCGTCTGGGCCGCCGCCACCGGGGATGGGGGAGGGGCGGTGATGTTATGTTTGGGGTTTTTTTTTTTTTTTCTTCTGGTGTCTTCTTTTTCCCTTTTGTCTTTATGTTCCATCTTTTTATATGGAGTTCCCATTGTGTTTTTTCATCTCGTTTTGCCTTTCTCTGAAAAAGAAAAAAGACCTTTTTCATATCTCTTGTATCAAAGAATATCCTGATGTACCTATTATATCTGTCTGCCCTATCCACTGTGTCCTGCACTGGTTCAGCTCTAGTCCACCTGGGCGTTTGTCCCCCTTGTCCCCTTTCATTAACTTGATTTTTTCACTAAAAAAAAACTTAAATTAAAGCATGGGAAAAGGCAGCGGAGCGGAATTTAGAGTTCTTTCCTTCTTCCTGTTTTTATTTCTTTATTAACCCTCTATTTCAAAAAAAAAAAAAGAAAAGAAAAGAAAGAAAAGAAAAGCAAAGAAAAAAGAATCATAGAAAGAAATTCAAAGCTTTATCTAAATATTATCAATCAGTGCAGGAGACTTTGTCATGTTTTTTATTTTATATGTGCGAATATGATATCCGAATACAGCTAGAGAGAGAGAGTGTTAGTATTTCTCCCGTAATATCACGAGCAGAGGGAAAACGAGAGGATTTATTCCATCTATCCATCTGCCCTGGCTGGTGGTCCGTAGATAGATAAATAGCGGAGCAGAACATGCATAATCCATGCTCTGGCTAGGAAGAAATAACATTGCAGAAGTGTCCAATTCAAGGATGAAGAGTGAATTAAACGAATGGATGAAGTAAGTTTTCTCTATGTATATTAAATTGATTGAAATGTTTACTTACTGTCATAATAAAAACCTTAAAAGGATTAGATAGGGGGGGGATAACATATACAGTTAAAGAGTTCCACATTGAAAACAAAAAAGGAAGAGGAAAACCAGAAAAAGAAATACCTATTTCATAGAGTAAGTAAATAGGGAATAATAAAGGGGCCCCGCACGATTAAAAAAAGGTAACATAACATATAACCTTACCTCTCTCATTGTCAATCACTCACCACTCTCACCCATTTCAACCCGAACAGCAAGAAGAAATGGTAAAAGAAGGTGTGTTTGGTTGGCTAGTTGAAGATTATATATCAAATGAAGAAAAGACGGGGAAGGAAGGAAGGTAGAAAATACAGGCAAGGCTTGGAAATAATGCATAGCCAGTTGATAGTAGTTCCCTTTTTCCACGTATTACATTTATCACATCAAAACGCCTGGGATGTATGGAGAAAAAGTACACACATCCCTTCTCTTGGTCAAAAGGAAAACAAGATAGTATTATGTTCAGGCCTGGTTGATTTCATGGAAAGGAACATTTCAGTAGGAAAAGTAGATTAAGAGGAAAACCGCGTGGAATAAATAAACCTGGATGCAAAAAGACAGTTTTGACGCCATTAACGTACGACCCGCGATAACCTACTTATAGGGAAAAGAAAAAGTGCAATTCCCAGCCTTAAATAGGCCGTGTCTTCATGTCGAATACACATGATGCTACATCACTCTCAGAAAATTTAATGATCATATCCCGCCCCACGTTGCCACGGACTGCTGTTGTTAGCCATCCTGTATTGTTGTGGGTTCGAATTTGCCGAAGGGGCCCGTGGGAACGGGGATGTGTTGAAGTTTCGGGGAACAGGCGAAGCATTTGCTACACGGTTGAAACCTCCTGGAGCCATACCAGGGTTGTTATATGTTGCGGGTGGTGGAGCATTGCGCCCTTGTCCGTCAGCGGGGAATAGAGGGACAGATGGATCTAATGGCGAATGCGCTTGTTGTCGGGGCATATTGTGCATGGGAGAATCTGATCGATGAGCAAACGAGTTGCCGGAGTATGACGAGTCGTCCTCCAGCATTTTCGATTCACCACGAGCGGTAGCTCCAAGAGCATCAAGCTCCGTGGTTAGCTGTGTTTGAGACTTGATGAAGGAACCGCGGTCATCTCTCATAGGCTGATAGCGAGTATCGGGATTCTTCGACACGATAGCGTACACCGAGGAAATCAAAACCAGGATGAGGAGAATAAGGGCTAATACGGCATTGACGACGAAAAAGACGACGCCCATAACACCGGTCACCAGACCCTAACGATGGGTTAGTCGAGCAATATCAATTTATTTAAAGTCTGTAGGTTGTACTCACAGGCTGATTAAACACTTGAGTGAAAAAGAGCAACAAGATCACGTTGAAAAAGTTGACGGCGCAAATGGAAATGTTGAAGATGTTCGTCTTCTTGTCCATCCACGGTCTCATAACACTGGCACCAACCAAGAGCGCGGCTTCGATGATGAGCAAAGCAATGGCTTGAGTAATCTGGCTTGGCTGTGCCAAGCCGACAAACATCGACTTAACCAGGATGTAGACGAGGACGGGAACGACGCAGTAATAAGCCGTGGCTCTATACTGAACGTAGAGGAAACCCCATTTGTTCAAAGCGGAGGGATCCGAGTAGAGAATATAAGCAGGGTTTTTGTGCATCTCCACGGACTTTTGGGCTAGGCGGATCACTGTAAATGCGGCGAAACCCAAGGCAGCGTTCATCGCGACGAGCATGAACACAGCCAAAACGACCTCCGCTGCTGAGTCTCGAACTGTGAGTTCCCACAAGCAAAGAATAGACATTTGTGGATAGCCAATAAGGGTCTGCGGGTACAGTTGTCAGAGTTACAGTTAGTTTTCGAAGAAACGGCGGGACTTACCAATCGGTACAAGATTCCCCTCATGACAATTTTCCATCCGTTTCGGAAGTCCTGGAACTTTTCGCCCTTGATCCATCCTTTCCTGGATGCGATTTCGCAGTAACCCTTAAAAAGGGCCACCAGGCCCAAGGTGATGGCGACAAAGAATACGAAGAAGATCAGACCAGTCATAAAGATGTTTGTCTTCTCAATGCCAGCACGGAAGCCAACTCTCTCGATGCCTCGAACAATGGTGGTTTTGACCGACTCGGCGATACCATCCTGGCCATTTGTGCGTTTCATCAGTGCAGCCCCGGCTCTGTCAACGAAATCAAGTGAACGTTTCTGGACTTGAACCGATGTGGTCGAAAGGGTTGACAGTGTGGTGGAAGGCTGGCCGCCTGTCGCTCGTTGATACCAAGTGCAAATTCTCTGCAGAAAACCGACACGAATGATGCCCATGCTCCACTGGAAGTTTTGCGTCCACGATTGCACGATTGGCGGAAGAGTAACGCTGGTCATGCCGATCATGGCTTGGGCCTGGAAGAACCCGAAGAGAGAGAGGGCATTAGCAGCAACATGGGCGGCGGTGTTTGAATGGCCAAGACCAGACGTGACAGCAGAGGCAACGAGTCCAAGCCCCGCAATTACAGCAACCACCCAGCCTACAGCTTTCTGGTAAACAGTATTGCCGTTGGATAGCTGGGCTTCCAGACAGGCAATGCTCTTTCCTGTGTCGGTAGAGTTGATATATATTCGCATTTTGAGGTCAAGATCGGGGACTCCGTAAGCAACGGCTGTACACGAGGTTAGATAATTGAGGCATCAAATAGCAGAGTGGGAAATGCAGGGACATACTTGGGATTTTGTCGATAACATCTTGGGAAAGACTCCGGATATTGAAGTTGCTGTCGATTGGCCCCGTTCGCATGGGACAGAGACCTTTCAAATCAAAGCCCTTTAGTTTACAGGGGTTGATAGTTTCCTTTAAGGCGGAAAAACCGTAGGCGAACAATTCGACATCTGCGGTGACAAAGCCATTGATGGAGGAAACGCCGTCAATCTCGACATGGAGGGTATTGTTTTCAGGAGTAAACAGGACATTGAACAAACTTGCAGTGAAGTTGGAGTTCTGTTGGCATGGATTGAGCGAACTCGACGTGATCATTCGCACGGCGGAGACGACGGGTGCGAAGGGGAGGAATGCCACGAGGCAGGAGAGGAATGGGAGGAGCTTCATGGCAGCGGTGATGCAATGTGTCTGCAATCAGGCAGACAGAACTGCCGTCGGAGAAGGTGGTTGTTGAGAAATGCGGTACTCCAGAGCACCGTTCTCTGGTTAACGTCCGCCCAGCAGACCCAAGCGACGACGGCGTTGGATCGACGGAGAGGGAAAATGGCGACTCGATGCGGTATCTACCAAAGGCTCGGCCTCATCGGAAGTGATATACCACAGAGACGGGTCGGATAGGGGAGAAACGAGGGTTTTATGCAGCGTGAAAAGAGCGAGATGTTCGGGGAGCAGCGGACGAAGCAGCGATCGTAAGGCCCCCTTGTGGGAAGGGCGGACCGTGGGACAAGAAGAAAGGAAAACCTAGCGAGTGGGAGGAGGCAGCAAGCAGCGACACAGCAACAAGACCACGTCCAGCAGGGCAGAGATGCAAAGACGACGGTGAGAAGAAGAGGGAGGAGAGCGAGAGAGGACGAGATGAGGTTGGAAGACGGCGATGATGGAGCAGATGACGAGCGGCTCTGTTGGCGCGGAGGCCGGATTGGGGGGAGGCCGCATTGGGACAAGCCCCGTAACTTACGCGTATCGGATTCGGTTCGACCGGGGGCTGGCCAACCACAGCGCGGCATGCGGGCGCTAAGACAGCCAAGGACGCTAGCTGACAATACAGATACAGCATACGGAGTCCAGCTGGCGTGGGATAAAATACGGCTCCCTCTGCAGCGTATTGGCAGTACATCTCAGGAATTGTTATGTCACTTGTGCACACGCGGCCATCCACCACAGCCCTGTATTGCCCATACCATACATACCATACATACCATACATACTGGCTACAGGCCGCATCTGAAACATCCGTGACAGCCTGTCTCTGCCATCAGGAGGGAAAGTTTAGGAAACCTCAATCACAAATCACCACTTGCTTCTGCTTCATGATGAACACAATGAACAAATCATCCAGATCCCCATGCATCGTCACCTCTCCCCTTCCAGTCCCGCGCGGACAACATCAGGTTTCCTTTCCACCGTCGTCATCGCCGCTCCACCGCTCAGACATGCTGATCAACCGCTCGTATCACAAACTTGCCCGCCACCACGTCGATTGGCTTTGCCTTGTCGTTCCAAGATATTAATAGCCTGCCTCTGCTCCCACTGATGTTGCTGGTAAACAAACCAGCCTGCTACAGACACCTCTCGCCAATTGCAATGCCAGTCTCGTCCTTTGCACATGCAACAATACGACGATCCAGGCCTTCAGGTGTCGTCAGGATTTGCGCCTCATGGAAACAGTCTGCACAGCCTCCTGTCTTGAGAAATTTTTTACCGCCAACCTCCACTGTGGACTAGCGGGTCTTGGGGTTGTTGGCGATCCGGGCAGGGGCAGGCAAATCAGTAAACACAATCCTTCCCCCCCTGACATGAGTAGAATAATTTATTTACTCCTGAGCAGCGTGCAGATAACAATTATTATTCATGAGCATGAACATTTGAAATAACCACCGTGCCGATTCAAGTATTGGTCTAATAAATTGTCCAAATCAAAAGCACGTCGTTTTATGTCTGTTCCAGATCCGTTGATGGGGAAATCTGAGACAGAGGCTGACCCCCTCCATCTCCAGCGGTCTGCTGTGTAATGACGAAGAGTGGTGTCTATGTCCGCCTTCCAAGCGCACTCCCACAATCACCATTGTTGAGTCCTTTGTCCAAACATCACTGCAGAGAAAGGATTAGTAGGTTCGCTCCCAGAGCCATTTCCACAAGCTGATCCCAGTTCCAGCTGTTTCCGCCTAGTGGGCTAGACGGTGATAACTATCCCTATATTTACGGAGTACACATGTTAAAATCGAGGAAAGGCGGAGAATAATCGCCTTCCGGTCCATATATTTGCTCTGAAATAAGGCAGTGTTTGGCTAGACTCCATGGCCTGATTCCAAGATTCGCAGTTCATTTTTGAAGGGATTGGGGATTTAATTCACGTTGAATTGGTAAGGGTTCCACAAATCACCAATCTCCAGCCGCAGGTTGAAGCATGCGTTGTTCGAGTTGCTACAGATCAACAACAAGAACATCCATAAAATGGCGATTTAGCTGCCTTTATTCCGTGGGAAATAGAGTTGTTCGAATATGTCGTGGATTTCGAGGACATCTAGAAAGGATGGCTGGTGGTCGACTTGTTGCGGGTAGATGGAGAATCACTGGATTCTCACTCTCTGAATTGACAACATATTTGGGCAATTAAATCTGGAAACCTGTTACTTTTTATAATTCAGAGATATGAGCAAAATACCGGGAAATGCCAATATCTTTGCCATTGGCGTTGGGAGTTGGCTAGCCATTTTGTGCATCTATGAAGTGGTGGAATTCCACTACGCAAGTAGGATAACAGTAAAGGAGGGGCTTTATAATACATCATAGTAGTCGCAACATGAAAGGAAATCGATCATTCAATTTTCCATATTTATCCAATCTCATCAATAGCCAGAGAGCTGTTTACTTCTAACTTTGGAATACTCGATGTATGAATTTAAGGTTTCCTATCGAAGGCCCAACCCCCTTTATCACCACGTGACCTGTAAACAACGGGCAAAACTTTTTTTTCGACAAGCAGCAAAACGCTAAGCGAAGAAACCGTTGGATAGGAAATTTCACCCCAAAGAAAAAACTCCCACCGACCACCCAGTCGTACGAGGGAAAACATGCCAATCGCGATGGACACGGCTAAAGAAGCCTCTAAGAAGAGGAAGAGAAAGCACGGCCATGCCAGCGACAGCGCCCGGAAGGCCGAAAAGCCTGCGACTGCGCCGGAGACCGCTTCCCCCAGCACTGCTCCCTCCGCGGCATCGGCATCGAAAGAGCTGAAGAAGCGCAAGACGAACCATTCTACTGTCAATGACGATGAGAAACGGGAGGATCTTGTTGAAACGCAGGAGTTGAACAATGAGAAGACGGCAGAGGGGTCCGATGATGCGGACAACAATCAGGACGACGAAGAGGAGGAGCAGGGCGCCAACGGAGACCAGCCCGATCTTCCATCCCTGAATGCCGTCAGCCTGCCGCAAACCGAGGCGGAGCCGCAGAAGTTCTCCGAGGTCAATCTTTCGGAGAAAACCATGAAGGCGCTTGCGGATATGAAGTTTGAGACGATGACGGAGATTCAGCGCAGAGGTATTCCGCCGCTTCTGGCGGGGAGGGATGTGCTTGGTGCGGCGAAGACGGGGTCCGGGAAGACTTTGGCGTTTTTGATACCCGCGGTGGAGATGTTGAGTGCGTTGCGGTTTAAGCCTAGAAATGGTATGTTGCTCCTTTTCCACCCCCCGGAGTTGCGAATGGATGTAGCAGTTAGCTAACCCGTGGTTGATCAGGAACTGGTGTTATCGTTGTTTCCCCGACTCGGGAGCTGGCGCTTCAGATTTTCGGTGTTGCGCGCGAGCTTATGGCTCATCACTCACAGACATACGGTATCGTTATTGGGGGCGCTAATAGAAGGGCGGAGGCGGAGAAGCTCACAAAGGGCGTCAACCTGCTCATCGCGACGCCAGGACGCTTGCTTGATCACCTACAAAATACGGAAGGGTTTGTGTTCAAGAATCTCAAGGCACTTGTAATTGACGAGGCGGACCGGATTCTCGAAGTTGGATTCGAAGATGAAATGCGACAGATTGTCAAGATCCTGCCGTCCGAAGACAGACAGACGATGCTTTTCTCCGCCACCCAGACTACCAAGGTCGAGGATCTTGCGCGAATTTCTCTCCGGCAGGGACCCCTTTATATCAATGTCGACCACCGAAAAGAGCACAGCACAGTCGAGGGCCTGGAACAGGGCTACGTGGTCTGCGATTCCGATAAGCGATTTTTGCTCCTCTTCTCGTTCCTCAAGCGCAATTTGAAGAAGAAGATTATTGTTTTCTTCTCCAGCTGTAACTGTGTGAAATACCACGCCGAACTGCTCAACTACATCGATCTCCCCGTCCTCGACCTCCACGGAAAACAGAAACAGCAGAAGCGCACGAATACTTTCTTCGAGTTTTGCAACGCGAAGCAGGGAACGCTTATTTGCACGGATGTTGCTGCCAGAGGACTAGATGTAAGTCGCTATAACACCCACCTGAGAAAAAAATTATCTAACAAACAAACACAGATCCCCGCCGTCGACTGGATCGTCCAATTCGACCCCCCCGATGACCCAAGAGACTACATCCACCGCGTCGGCCGAACGGCCCGTGGCGCCAACGGCAAGGGACGAAGTCTCATGTTCCTCCAGCCCTCAGAAGTCGGCTTCCTCAAACACCTCAAAGAAGCCCGTGTGCCCGTGGTCGAGTTCGATTTCCCAGCTAAGAGAATCGTCAACGTCCAGTCTCAGCTGGAGAAGCTGATCGGGCAGAACTATTACCTCAACAAGGTATGTCTATCTCTTTTACAACTTCCCCCCCGTTCCTAATTCACATTTACCTAACTATTCCAAAACAGTCCGCAAAAGACGGCTACCGCTCCTACCTACAGGCATACGCCTCGCACTCCCTCCGCTCCGTCTTCGACGTGCACAAACTCGATCTCGTCAAGGTTGCCAAGAGCTTTGGATTCCCCACGCCGCCGCGCGTCGATATCACGCTGGCTTCTAGCATGAGTCGCGATAAGAAGCAGCAGGGCCGGCGCAATTATGGAAGCCAGCCGAAGCATGCGCCGAAGTTTAAGCGGAGAGATGAGTAGGGGTGATTGATGCGGGTTTGGTTTTTTTGTGTTGGTGTGGTAGACAGGCAGGCAGTGGATGGATGGGTGGAGATGGAGATTGTGCGTCTGTACGGGCATATATACAAATTCCCAGCTTCGTTACTTTTGGTCGATTTTTTTTTTCCCTTTCTTTCTTTTCCTTTCCTGTTTATCTAACTAACTGGGCTATGGGTTTGTTTTTTGTTTACTGAACGGTGTATTAGAATCAATTGTTAGGCGTTGGCAAAAATTCAATAGTTTACTTAGCACTATGCTTACCACTCGCCCGTTTTCTATCCTACGTACAGTAGTGAGAAGATAGATTTGAATGGGAGGAAGTAGGTAAGAATACCAACCAATTCATGACAATATGAGAACTTTATCGATACTTCCAGGTAAATCAACCAGGGCAGTGAGTAAGTCACAAACTCATAAAAATACTCCTCCCCGAAACAAAACAGGACATCTTAACGCTATCCCAGTGCCAAACGGGTATTAAAAATAACACTAGACACCTACCTACCCCATCCATCTCTTCCCCCCCATCCCCTCTATTGACCAAATCCCCCAACCACCTACCTCAAGCCTGAAGCGCCTCAAGCGAAACCGGCCTCCCATTCCTCGTCATCCCCTTATCCGCAAACCTCCTCCTCATCAACCACATATAATAATCCCTCTGCCACGTCCGCACAGACTCAGGATACAACCTATACGTCAGCTTATGAAAGCCCATCACAGCCCGATACCTCCCCCTAGACCACCAGGTACTCCTGAGCCCGAACCCACGACGCACATGCTCAGGCAGCTCCTCCGTCGCCATGGCCATGTCCATCGGCCTTCTGAAGAACAAGATGGGCGCGAGCGTCCGGGGCAGCTTGCTGTAGCGCGGGCGGAAGAGGTCCTGGGCGACTTTTACTGCCTCGGCGGGCACGCGGAGGGCGGCGAGCTCGCGGTCCCAGTATTTTTGGAAGGCGGCGCGGTTCGAGGGCCAGAGGGATAGGGGGACCTGGAGGGCGGTGCCGAAGATGGAGAATTCCTGGTAGACCTGTTCGTGCTGGGCGGGGGTTAGGGGGGGGAAGACGGATTCGTATTTGTGTATCATTGTCCAGTACATGGTTGCGGCGACCCAGAGTTGTAAGGTTGGATCGAGGGCGTCGTACGACGGGTTGGTGTTGGGCTTGGTGGTCCGCTTGTCGTTGACGTATTGGTGGGCTAGGGTGACGAAGTTGCGGAAGGCGGTCTTCTCGGCTTCGGTGCCGAAGATCATCACGTTGATGAAGATGCCTGTGTTTTGCGTGCGCTCGACGAGGCGGGTGCTGAAGTTGCTGTGTCTGCCTACCCCCTTGCCGACGCCTGGATGGGCGATTTGGAGAAGGACGGCGGTGAGTCCGCTTGTGTAGGAGATGGACTCTTGGGCAATGCGCTTTAGGAGCGGTCTCGAGGGGTCGAGTTTCCGCCGGGTGATTTCTTCCTTGTCTCTGGCTTCGTTTAATGGGGGGACCTCCTTCATGTTGGGCACGGGGGTGCCTCCAGGGCGAGAGCCAGTCGCTATGTACACGATTTGCATGAGGGAAGCTGGGGCATGTTAGTTTTAACAGAGTCAGGCCTTTGGAAATGGGAGACACCAACCTGCAATGAACGGAGAGATGAAGAGGACCCCGATGTACCCCCCAATCGACCAGAGGCCGAACTTGGCAATGACCTTGAGTACATGTTTGGGGTCGGAGAGGATCGTCTGAACAAGCATATTGGCGGTAGAGTGTGCTTCAACTGTGCTATGATCACTAGCAGGGAACGAGACAAAGGAAGCTGGTTATATTCAGGGCATCAAGGAAGTCAGTTGCGTCGTGAGTTATGTATTTATGCAACAACGGGGAATCCCAAACGATCATTAGCTCATGATCAACGAAAGTCGGAAAACCTCGGTCAAAGGCCCTCCAGTGAATAGGTATATAGGTCGTGAGAAATTCTGAATTAAATCTGCTTTGATATCCCATGCATCGTCGTTGAGGGGCACCGGATCTCGGATGGCGGATAATTCGGTTGCAGGACCTAGTTTCCGCGGCAAGGAACACCAAGAGAAGGATGTTGACGAATGTCTGAAGAATGATCTGAGTAACTAGCTATAACTATTTATTATTAGTGCCCGCCAGCGGAAACTCGATGGTGTAAATTCTGGTTCAGGACGGGATTTACCTTATCTGACGGAACCATATTCCGACCTCCACTGAATGGTGTAAAATTGTCTAGTTCTAAAATCTAAAGATATCTTCTACTCTCTTTTAATACTTTGTAGATTCCTCCCAAAGAGACTAACTTACACCATAATGCCTTGAAAATGAATAACTCCAGTCAAACAATTTACTATCCCATTCTCCTTCCCATTTAATTGAACATCACCAAATCAATGCTTATAGAGTAGGATGTTGTCTATGAAGATGATCTACCTTACCCTCCTCCCCCATGCCCATGCCCCTTTTCTCACCACACCATTATTCCCTTGGATATAACCCCCAAACAACCACAAACAAGCACATACGACCATAGGGAGTGGAAAACAGGGCTTCCCGTCCGCTCAGCCGTACTTAAGCCACTCGCCGGCCGGCTAGTAGTTGGGTGGGTGACCACCAGCGAATCCCGGCTGTCGTATGTATGTATTTTTTATTTTTATTTTTTATTCTTTTGCCCGTTTGATTCCCTTGGGTATCTCAGAGAAATATCTTAGTCCGATAAGGAGGTGAAGGTTAGTTACCCTCTGGGTGTGGTGGTTTCAAACCAGACCAGGAAGTGAGTGCATCAAATATTAAGACATGATTGATACATAGCTCTATATACATTAGTAATTAACAGCCAACTGAAGATGAGTCTCTATGCATGCACATTAATCGAAATCTAAATATAATAAGAGATGGGTGGTAGTAGTAGTAGTACTGTTACAATAAATTATGCCCGACACAGAGGCCCATCAGGCCTCTCGACAAACGCATCCGACCCAACACAGGTCGGGCAGTAAAACACATTCGACGGGTCATACTTTTGCTTCGTCTTCAGATGCATCTTGTAGAAATCGCCGTAGAAGGAGGCTTTATAGTCCGGATCATGGCGGTCGCCCTCATTCATATATCCTCCCGTACTTGGGGCGAGCTTCTTCGTGGCCTCGCCCTTCTCGTAGGTAATGTAGTCACTCACGGCCTGGCGCTGCTCGTTGGTCGGGTTCGGGGGCAGAGATGCGCCGGAGACGATGGCAAAGTGCGACTTGCGCCAGCCTGGGTTGAGGCCTGAGGTGGTGTCCTTGGCGTCCTCAAATACCTGTCCGCCGGAGACGAGCAGGATGACGTTTGGCTCGACGCCCTCGGGGCTGCCTCCGAGGATCTCTACGGTGCTGCGCAGCTTGTCGTAGTCCTCGACTGCTGCGCGGTCGATTAGGCGGGAGGTGACCATGGATGTCCCGCCGGTGGGGTCGTTGAGGCCGGATTCGGCATGGTAGAAGGTCCAATAGTCGTTGTAGGTTTTCCATGTGTCGTGCATGAAGAGCTTGTCGCCAAATTTGTCGGAGAGAGCCTTGCGGACGGGGGCCCAGGCCTTCTCAGCCTCCTCGCGGCCCTTGCCGATGGTCCAGAAGCCGTGGCTGTAGCCAGATGTAGCGTTGCCGATAAAGACTGTGGGGAAGTTGCGGAACCAGAACGCATAGCCGGCGAAACCAGCGTCGTTGAGGTCCGCGTAGGACTGCAGCAGTACGGTAACTGCATCGAGCAGATCCGCGTTCAGCTCTGTTTTCTCCAGCGGCGCCATGGCGAACTGGTGTGCGGTGACGATGTCAACATTGGGATGTGCCTTGATGGTGCTGGACAAGGTGATGCCATATCCAGGCCCGCCGCCGCGGATGGCACGGAAGAGATCCGTGTTTTCGCAGTGATTGGCGATGACGACGCGCCCGGAGGCGAGCATCACCTCGGCCTCGAGGATCTGGTCAGAGCCTAGTCCGTAGTTGCGCGTCGCCGGTCCGTGTCCGCCCCCGGAGGCATATCCGCCGATGACACCAACGGACGGGGCGCCGCCGCCCACGGCGATGACATTGTTCTCTTCGGCCACCTTGTACACGTCACGCCACTGATACGAACCGTCGACCTTGATGGCGCTGCCGGTCCAGCCTGATTTGGAGCACTGGTTCGCCGAGGTGTATGTCTTCTGGAAGTCGAGGCCGTCCCTGACGTGGTGCATCCAGAGCTCGAGAGAACTGTACCCATCGGAGCGTCCCAAGAGGTCATGGCCAGTACCTGACACAGCGAGGCGTATATTCTGCAGGGCGGCATATTTCATGGTAGTCAAAATGTGCGTGCGCGATGTCGCATTGACAGCGTAGGCCGGCAGCGAACCCAGGATGCATGTTCCGGGGGTCTCACCGGCCTCGTAATCGACAGGGGGACAGGTGATGTTGTAGGGATAGGGACGACCGATGGGATTTGACGTTTGGAACTCCTGGTCCGCCCAGTTTGCCGTCACATACGCGCACTCGGCACGGTCCTCGCCCGCACCGGGATAGCATGATTGCGCGACAGGCTCTGTTTTGATCAGCCTGCCACCCACGACCCTGTCGAACAGCCTCCACTCAGCATCCGAAGGCCAACAGCTGTCCCCTTGGACCTGAAAAGTAAAGTAACCAAATTAGCCATTCGCTCTCTGCCCGTTCTTTGAGGAGACTACCCACACATCTGCACTCTGGCTGAGACTTGTCCGCCTGGCTGCCGGGAGCAGCAGCCAGCAGGAATGTAAACAAACGCAGAAGCGTGTTCCGTCGCATCGTGGCTAAAGGGTCACAGCAAGAATCCGAGAGCACGGAGGAGAACAGAAAAGACAGAGCGAGAGGCGCCGGCAGACTGTGCTACAAATACACACACTAATTCCATGGCGTGCGCCATGGAGGGACGAGACGGGCCCTCAGGCGAAGGATCGGTGGCAGAGCCGGCGACTCCGGGCACGGCCGAGGAGTCGAGGACAGAGAACGCGATGGGATGAATCAACACGGCAGTTTGGGCAGTTTGTGGGCGTTGAATTCGGGGTCCACAGCAATATTAAGATCCTTGCTTGCGGAGACGGGTGTTTGAAGATAGCCCGAAGATAGACGGATGAACGGGAAGTCGATCTAAGGACAAATTAGCAGATGAACACTTGGAAGTTGAATAGTAGGTTCCTCAACAGTTCGACGACAACTTGAAGCGACGAGAGAGATCGATCTGGCAGTTGAAGATCAGATCTGATGTCGGCAGTTGAGATCGCCAGGGTTAAATATTTATGCTTAAATAGTAAGCGACCTCCTCTCCATGGTCTATGGATGCTGGATGCCGGATGCTTGTCCTAGACCCCAACCCAACCCCAACCCTGGCCATTGCATGCGACATGGAGATTAGACCTCTGCGCCTGGCTGTGTATGTGCGCCATGGCCATTCAAGCGGTTCTGGACCACCCTGTGGTCCGTCAAGGCGGGCTTCTTGTCGCTCTTCTTCCGGCTCATCCTGTCATTCCCCATCCTGCGGCGGCTGTGGTATGCTCTGGCTGTCTTTGCCGCCCTCTCCTTCATCGGATGCGTGCTGGCGAGCATCCTGACCTGCAACCCCCCGTCAGATTACTTCTATGGTGCGTGCTATGTGGTCTCCAAGCCCCTGAATTTGTCTATACTGACCACGTTCTCCCAGGCGGCTGCGACTCGCCCCACGAAACGTGGATGCAGAGTGTCAACGTCATCTTCTCGACCGCCGTCGACGTAGCCACGGATATCATGATCATGGGGGCAGTCGATCTTGTAGGCCTCGCCATCTGGGGAGCCGTGGAAATGGCCACGGCCATTGTTGTCGGCTGCCTGCCGCCGCTCAAGAGCCTGGTCTCGCGCAGCTTGAAGAAGTACCATACCACGAGGATGTCGTCGTCGAATAGGCAGCGCCGCAACTATTATGGGCATAGCCAGTCTCATCATACTACTGACAACTTGAACCCGGCGGATCCATATCTCGTCGACGGCATACAGTCTCATCCGGCTGTCGTTTCCGAGTCGATACCGTTGGACAGCTCGTATGGGAGCGGCCATACGGACGGGGCTATTTACATACAGAAAATGTTCACGACTACTGTTACCAAGACTGACTCGTGAGCAGAATAATCCTTTCGTGACGGTCTTGGGACGATGATTCTTTCTTTGTAGATAGATATTTACTAGACATTAGAGTTTCAGCTTATCAGACAGTGAATTACTGGTTAGCTATTGATATACGGTCATATACTGGCCATCTCCCCAAGTTGTACGATGTTAAACACTGCCTTCTTCCTCCCTTCGCCTGAACTGAGTCAAGGCAATATCTTTACTTAAGATGACTGCTTCCAACATCCTATCCATCAACTAATCTAGAAGTACTAGAAGGTGGTAAGTTCTAGGTAAGAATATTCTTCCATTTCAAGCCACTACTTACTTTCTCTAAAAGCTATCACTCTTCTGGATGTTTTCTTACTTGGTTTTTACTTGCAGCTTGTGAAAGCTAAATAAATGGCCATCCATGATCATCTAAATATCTCATAAATAACCAGGTGGTTGGTTATTAATATTATGCATGCTGTTTAGGGTTTTTTTCATCTACCCATCCACCCATACACCCCTACTTTTCTGCGCAAAATGCCCTTCTTAGGCAGATGCTCCTCCTCAGAGAAAGTAAATACAAAAGAGAGTGAGCATAATGGGTTTTAGTTATCTAGTCCATTCATTCATTCTCTGGAGATAGTAATCCTAAGGGATCTCCCCAACAAGGATGGATGAAGTGACGGGCGGAATGAAAAAAAAGGGGGAGGGGAGGGGAGGGGATTGAAAAGGGAGAACAAACAGGAATTTTTTTTCAAAATTGGCCATACATAGTAAATGGATACATATCAGATTCGTCTTGGGAGATAGGTGATCGTAGTCATATCATAGCTATCTTAGTGGAGACCTGCATGCTTGTTACTGGGGGAAAATAGGGGAAATCTAAATGTTTCGGTTGGGCTCTTTCTTTCATTCTGGGCGGGACTGATAGAAGTATGTACCGTACATGCCCGTGATATTTGAACATCACAGCAGGGGGATGTTGGTAGGGATGCTATAGTGAGATTGAAAGATTGATTGTGTTGAATAACTAGAGGTTCATCATATGGAATGGTGCAGAAGAGGTTGTGATGTCATGCTTTCTTAAAAGAACTTGTTAACCACCAATGAAACTGTTTGAAAGTCAAACAGAAAAAGATAATCAAGGCGGAGAGACATCATTTCAACAGGTCAAGGCTGGGAATAAATCCAACGGGCTCACAACATTCTGTGCATCACCCAAAAGGTGGCTGGGAATCCTACGCCCGTTGCATAGCTGGCTACTACTGGTTGGTTTTCAAACTCCCGACCGAGGAACATGGACTGAGATGGGCTTCGAATTCGAAGGCTGAGCAACCTCCCCTGGATGCCTGACAGAAGGCCTCAGGAAACGAGTGTAACCTCAATGGCCGCTCCGCATCGAATCTGGTGATTCCCATTCGAGATGGTGTGGGGTGATGTGTTGGCAAGCGCGAAAAATCTGAAATCCAGCCAAGGGTCGCGCGGGGCCAATCGGCTTGCGATGCTGGGGTCTGTGGTCGTCTGGGAGGGAAGAGGGCGCTACCCTGAGCTAATGCAGCTAACGGGACTTTGGTGGATCCAAGGATGATCCAGCTCCAGCCACAGCAACCGAACTTTGGATCTGGCGATGCTGCGTGTTTGAGATGGAGATAGAGATTGGCGGTGCTGCTGTTCAACTCGAGGGGTAATGAGAGAAAATATGCTGAACAATCGAGATGAGGCGGAGTTTGCTGAGTTCACGGTCCCGTGTCCTTGAATTCTTCTCTGATAAAACTTCGATTTGCTGAGGCGCTTCCCATTCTCGGCCGTTCTTTAAATTTTGAGGCACCAATGCAGTCACTTTTCCCACGAGGCCGTTCTTTTCGGTTTGATGGCGTTTGTATACAGTACGCTGCAAAAACGATCCCATGCGAGCTCTCTCCGAGCACGCGCCACCTTTGTAATCCAGCTATCCCAGTTTATGTTGATCTTTTGCCCCTGCAGCTCCTCCACGGGTATCCCAAATTCTTCAAAGTCAAGCACGGCTTTCGGGGGGTTTATGGGCCCCAAAGAGTCATAGAAATGCTGCACCATGTGTAAGCGGATAACCAGAAGTAATAACTAACATAAGTCTATCCACTTACCGTGCGTTCGCCCCGGAGGACAACATCACCAGACTGCGTCCGCTCCCAAATCTCAAGAAATGCTGTGATTCTCCCAACCAGCGGAGCGCCATGAGCTTGCAATATCCCAGCGGAGTCATCGGGCTTGAAGCCGTCACGATCATCCGCATACTCTTCTGCGTTTGCCACAACCTCTTTCGCAAGAGCAACGAAGCATTTCTTCCCGCTGTAGCGTGGGGACTCTTGGAATTTAATGAGAAATGCCATTTTGATTTTCTCGTGCCCATCAAGCCAGAACTTCATCGTCCTCACCAAGTCTTCATAGCTCTCAGAGAACCCTACTTCAGCCAAGAAAAAAGGACTTGAAATAGTTGCAGCGTCTGGTGCGTGTGAGATCATGATGTCTGGTACTTTCGTGGTAAAATCAGCCCGGCGCTTCTCTGCTGCATTGGTCCGGATGTCGAAGAGTTCATCATAGTTTGGTACTTTGGATTTGATCACGTCCCAGACAGCTTCTTGGACTTTGTGGATCACACTCTCGTGCAGAAATGTTGGAGCAAGATAAACAGATGTTTTCGAGAATTTTCTGTCAAAGAAAAGATGACCCGAAGGTCGCCGGTCGTCCCTGGCATTTATAACTCAGGTGAGAAACTTGCAGGTCAAGTATGACATTTAAAACAAAGGAACCTTGGAAACCGTGGGGAACTTACTCATTTTTGGAGGTATCAAAGGCGTCGACGATTCTGCGGAAATTACGGCGTGGGAGATTGCTAAGGTGGACGACTTCATCTGCACAGTTAGCAGGGAATCGACCGGCAAACAAATCCTCTAATTGCTCATGAGTAAGATTTGATTCATTGGCGCCAGTTCGGATGCGGGCTCGGCGGTTCGCGGATTGATCATGTTTATCGCGGCACACAACCGTTGTTGCCCCACCACCACCAAATTTACACGGCGGAGCAGCGGGCAACTTACCAGGACGGGGGCGAAGCGGGCGTAACGCATTCCTAATAAGAAAAAGAGCCATTAGCTGATCAAGGAGAAAGAATGCTAGTAGTTGAGCGGTTGAGCAGTTGAGTAGTTCTGCAGATGAGGACGGAGAATTGAGGACAGAGGCCTGGCCAGGCGTCGAGTGTATTAATTTGTAAAATACATGCCAATCACCCAACTCCTCAACTCTAACATGTGTAATTGTATTACCGTATTGAAAGTGGCGTCCTGATTGGAGGACTACGGATTTCGATTCAACGGAGATGAGAGCGTTTAAATATGTATGATGATAGTATTTTAGAGTACTCCGGCATTGATACCGACGAAGGGGATGACTACTGGGATATCTGGGAAGTGAGAGCTCATGTCTGTTGGAAATAGGCTATTTTTATATCCTGCACTGTACGATTTCGAAGGCTCAATTTTTAGCTATGGATTTCAAAACACTCTTGCAGAATCCCATAGAAGAAACTGTGCAAATTGAAATCCTACTGTTTGATATCATGTTTCTAGGAGGCACCATCCAAGTTCGAGGAACAGGGTCGGTCCCGGGTCAGAATCCAGGCTGCCAGCTGTCAAAGTATCAAGAGAGGGTGAGCCCGACGATGACAAGGCCGAGGGTTGTATGCTCGAATCAGGACGGAAAAGACATGGGATTATGATAACTATCCCAGCCTCGTCGACAGGTTGGCAACCTGGTGTCGAAGGTTTGTGGGAGAGTTTCGGGAGGGACCCGGTGCTTGTTCCATGGCTCGAGGGGTGCCATCATCCATGGGGCCTGTCTGGATTAAACTGCGCCGTTTGAGCCTGGCGACTGGAGCCTGTGTCTAGGGAGCTAGCCAACTAGTTCATAGGGTGTCGATTTGGCATTATCCACTTGGTCAACAGCGCCCGCCGCTGCGATCAATCAACGGCATCATCGGGGGTGGGAACTCCAAGCACACAGCAGCCAAGCAGTCCAGTGAAGGAAAGAAACAGGCGGTCACTGGGTGCCCGTGGATGGTCTGCAGGAGACGTGGTGAGCATCGTATCCCGTTCTCCCATTCACCTGGAGCTTGTTGGGGGCATCTCGTCGGTATTTACTGCTAGGCCGGATGCGGAGTTCAGCCTCTTTTTTTTCGCTTCCCTGCCCAGCCTGCGTGTTTGGCGCAACGTCAACTCTCGTCTTCGCCCACCAGCCACCCTGCTTTCTCTCTTCCCATCCTGTTTCCTTTCTGTTCTTCTTGTCCGAGCGTATCCTTGTTCTTTGTTTCTTCATGGTATAGCTTTTTATTGTCTCTGAAGGGCAGCATTGTCTCGCTGTAGTACCACCGCAGTGGCGTGTTTGTTTGTCCCAGGCGAGAGACTCTTGACCAACACCAACCCTCTCCAACCTCCGTCTCCTCTCACCAACAACCGCTTTCACCCCGCCCGTCTGCCCCAACTCCAACTTCGACTACGCTCAACAGCCACTGGCCTTCTCCACGGCACGGTGGTTCCTTTATCGGGCTGCTCGCTTGTTTTAATGGCTTCGTCGTTTTGATCGTCTCAGCTAGTTGCTCGGGCGGAGTTGTCCAAGGCTGGACAGGTTGCTCGCTATATTGCCTTCCTTCGAGTCCCAGCCTCCACCTTGTTACACGGTCATCTATTTCACACAATTCCCCCTAGCTCCGTGCATCCCTTGCTCGTCTTTGTTGAGCATGCCATTGTTCGGCTAGGCTATTCATGATGGGTGTTAACACCCGCAAACCGATCTTACCAGCTCCGACCGACTCGTTCCTTGACACAACTGGAGGCAGCGCAACAGGGACGGATCTTGCGACCGATCTATCTCGTCGGACCGATAAAACTTCATACTCCATCCCAGATGACGGAAGCCCCATCACAATCTCTACGCGCCGTCGTTCGCAACATCGAGACCGTGACGACGCGAAGCTCTCACGAACCTCCCATCAATCTCAAACCTCACTTCTCATAGAATACTTCGAAGGAGGGAAGAAAGGTGGCGGGCTGAACTCTCGACCCAGTGTAAGGGTAAAGGTGACTCCCTCTTCTGCCCGCAAAACAAAGGACCAAAACGACACCACTATCCAGATTAGCGAGTCTAGCGGAGGACGCAAGCCCTCATATACAAGGCGCATATCGTTGGGGACGCCAACCCGAACAAAGGAGATCACTGACGGTGCGTTGGACGACCTGAGCGTCAGCTCCACTAACTCCTTGGCGGATGAGCGTGGCAACACTCGTCGCTCGCCCCTGGAAATAGAGTTCACCCAGGACAGTGAATTGTCTGCCCGATATATCCACCCCACGTCAGATATCTCCTCGATGCCCCCGGATTCCATGCTGGAAGGGCCCACCGGTATGCCCCAAACTCGCCGTCAACGCAGTCATAGTATAAGTGGGGATGAGGCCCAAGAGCAACACCAATCGCCTGACATGCTGAAAACACCGTCCCGGAGACGGAGTCGAAGTTTGAGCAGAGAGCGGATAGCACATAAAGCTGCAGAAAAAATTAGCGGTGTGCCACGAGAGGTCTCTCGAACTAAACAGAGACGAGGAGAAAAGAGCAGGAGTCGGAGTGTGAGCAAGGAACTCCTGGAGGCCGATGTCAAATCGCCCCGTCGACGGTCGGGCAGGCATCGAGAGAAGGATTTAGCAAGCGCAGAATCTAGCCTCCTGAGCAACTCGGCCCTATCTCCACAGCTGAAGACTGGGGACCAGTATTCTTTCCGTTCTACAACATCGAAATCGTCCATCAACAACCCAAGATTGTTAGAAACAGTGGAGGATGCGATCCGACGACTTATTCTACCGGAGCTGAAGGAACTGAAAAAGGATCAAAAAGTACACGCTAACCGGTCTCAATTTGAGCGTGGTGCAAACCCTTCGCTCGGCTCAGGAAGTGTTGGTTCAAGGGACGAACTTGGAAGGCGTTTATCAAAACACGCAAGCGCCCCCGACGTCACTAAGCCACATGTGATAGTCAGCAAGCACAGCAAAGATTCTTCAATTGATGGACATTCTAGCAAGGGAAAAGACCGCAAACGAGAGAAAAACCGGGAACATCAAAATGTTAAAACTTATGCAAGAAGGTTGTCCGAAGATTCCTATGTAGACGACGAGAGTTTGCAAAGGAAGAAAAGCAAAGGTCTCCGCGATGCTGAGGCTGCCGCAATTGTTGGAACCGCTCTCACTGCTGCGGCTCTCAAGCATCACGACTCTAAATCGAGTTTGGACAAACGGGAGCGGAGGAAAAGGGGAAGTAAGAGCCGAAGCCGAAGCGGGAGCATCAACGAAACAGAGCTCCTGTTCCAAAAGCACGGAGTTCCCCAGATGCCAATGCGCAGTGAGATGGATTCGGAACTGACAAGAGATTCGATATTATCGCATCAAACTACTGGCACCGAAACTCCCCGCCATGGTGAAGTAGCACGAAGATCACCTCAAGAAATGGACCCCGGCTCCAGTACGCCCACTCAAACACCCCGTGGCTTGATGAGTGGATCGAGTTCCAGGGATGAAATCTTATCCAATACAAGGAGCCAGGAATTCGACGATGATTCTACCCCAACCAAGCCCGAAACCTACGTCGAAGACCACACCTTCATTCAAAATCCCGACGAACTCTTCGACGGATATTCCAACAATCGTGCTCTTAGTCCAATCCAGAGCGTCGCAAGCTATCGGGATGACGAGTCTGATATTGGAGAGGAAACGGCTCAACGGGGCGATAGCTCTGGATCGGTAAGTAGGGATATGCCCGGACCAGATCTCAGGCTATCGATCGAATCTCTTTCGTCCGCCCCAAGTACGAACCTAGCTAGATCGACACGACCAGCTGACTACGATATTGAGAAGCGAAACGCGATATTGGCGCAGCGTAACGAGTCCATGGCGGAACTCGGCTACGAAGAATCTCCGCGGGTGACAAAGAACGACCGTTGGAGCGATGAAAGCGATGAGAACCGACATTCAATGGGCCAGGATAGTTTGGATGGTTCCCAAGATGATATGCGGCACATGACAACTTACACCGACGACAGCTTCGAGGATCCTTTTAGCCCTGGCCAGCAGGTCACACGGGGAGCTGCCGGCAACGCAGAATACGTTCATACTCCTATCGGTGTTGAGTCAGCCGTTGCTTCGCTCCTTGACCCATCGGTGGTGGACGTGGGGTCTATCCATTCAAACAGGAACTCGGCTGTTGAATCGCTTAATCGACGCCAAAGCGGCAGCCCTGGATCGTTGAATGATATCCAACGAGGCCAGTCAGAAGTCAGCCAGGGCAGCCCTCTGAAACAACGCCAGGATGCGTCGAGTCCCGCAGAGAAATCGTTCCAGAATCGCATGGGCGCTACATCACCACCCCAGAGTGTGGCAAATTCGTTTGACGAGCAGGGGGATCAACCTATTATGGGGGCGACCGGATTGCCAGGGGCTGGAAGCCCAATTCCTGAAATAGGCCACATTCCTGACTCGGAAGAATCGGAGATAAACACCAATCCTTCCATTATTCAGGGTCCGATAGGCGGCATCGCTCACGAAAATCGAGACCACTGGCCTTACAGTGCAACACCTCCACTGTCCAAGGGAAATGCCGTTCATTTGCAACCTCACGTTGATGAACTTCAAGAGAACCAAGGAATTCTTGACCGGGCAAGCCCTCTTCCCGGAACAGGTGTCGAAGGCAATGCTTTCGGTCAGCCATTTTATGGTGGGGATTACGCCGATGCATATCCCTCTGGACACGATGAACCTGGCCAAACAAGAGATCTCTATCCTGTCGACCACCTAGTGATGACTCCTCCGGGGGTAGTGAAGGATGAAGGGTACATATCCGGTGCTAACCCCCGTTCCCCAAGCCTTGCCACCCCTGAACCCCGAGGCAAGGCTTTCGAGTCGTCCGGTTATAAGAATCTCGGGCTTGACAGCCCATTAGGCCATGACGACCCATTCACAGAAGCACACAAGCGACATCTTAGCGGCTATTCCCATGGAATGCCGTCCCCTCTATATGATGGTGCAACTGGGCGAGGAATTGATAGGATCCAATCCAAAGACATTGTTGCGCTTATGGATCATGTGAGTATACGCCCTTGTTTTCCTTTTGTCGGTTGAGTGAGTAAACTAATATTATATTTAGCTCACCGTTCGCGATGCCCAACGAAATGCCCGAGATACAGAGATTCTCGTGACTCTGGTCCGAAGTGCTGCAGAGATGCGCAACTCGTTCGAGGACATGAAAAAATTCATTGCCCAGCAAGATGAACTGCTAATGGGCGAAAACGAGAAACAACATGATCGTACGCAAAAAGCTGTTGGCGGTCCTCGACCTCAACCTATAGGACCCACAAGAACGCCTAGATATAGCACCGCAGATGACGATGAAGATATGCGGTCAAAGAAGAAGAACGTTTTCAAACGGGCATTGAAAGGGCTGAGTCTCAAGAGCTCCAACGACCTCACGAAGATCGAGGATATGCTTGTTCATTTGCTCCTTGAGGTTGAAGCTTTGAGGGCTGCTCAAGAAGGTCGCCCACTGACCGGAGCCGCTAATTCAAGTGACAATATCCGCGAACCTGCCCAGGACGGCTATGAGCCTGAAGGCCAAGCTGGAACATCATCGACTGGAGGAGATCAATCCGGATTTCTTTCAAACTCTCCCCACCTCACGGCCGATATGAAGACTACGGCTAACCGTCGCATTAGCCCTGTTCAAGAGGACGATGACGAAGATTTGGAGCCGCTCACTTCCCATGAGCAAGATTTGCTAGACCAGCAGATTGCTGCCGAAGCGCAAAATATGGGCCGACATAAACGAGGCGGTTCTGTCCCACTAGGAACCCCTCCGCGAGTTCCTCTCGTGTCGGGTGCTTTGAGCACGGACACCACTCCCAAGATGTCCAACGAGAAATCCCGAAAGCACAAATCTAGTAGCTCCTCCTTCTTCCCCAAAATTTCAAGATGGTCCAAAACAACTGCTTCCTCCATGGGCGAAAACCTCCGTAACAGCATCCAAACCAGCCGCAAGGAACGGCAGTCTTCAGAACTGTCGCGGTCCGGCTCTGACTTGGGGCAGGATGCATACAACACCAACGAATATTATGACCCCCGTGGCGACGATAGGCTGCGATCAAATACTAGCTTAGAGAAGCAGGAAAACCGCCCTCCCTCCCCTCTGGTTCCATCGCAGGTTTCCGAAAACCCGAAATATCAGGCACATAGGGATAGCTTGAATTTGCAGCATCCTCAACCACGCCAAGGGCCCACAGCTCGTTATCAGACCCAGCTGGAATCACAAGCTCAGACCTACGTACCTCCAGTGTATCTTAATTCTGAGGGTTGGGCATCCAATCAGAGCCTACCCAACCAGCCTGGAGCTGGTGCAGGCCATTATGCAGCTTCAGATGGAGGATATTCTGACATATCGACTGCCTCCGGGAAACGGAACGCACCTCCACGGCCACCAAAAATCAAAGATGAGGGCCCATTGGTTCCCCAGAGACCACTAAAGGTTAAAACCGATGGACAGCCCACTTATGCAGAGCGCATGGCTTCACGCGGTGGTGCACGCCATTCATTTGATGCTGTATGTCTCAGTTAACTCCCATAAAAACCCGTCTTAATTTCGAAACGACCACTAATTCCTTTTTATATAGGCAAACGGATCGCCTATCAGGTCATCTCCGAACCACAGCACTCCTCAGCGTAGGCCAACAGGCCCCCGTCCCATCACCAGCTCCGGCAAATACAGCTCTGAGAAAGCCGGATACCCTAAGAGACAACAGTATAGAGGGAGCCCAAATCAAATGGACGACGACGACTATTGATCATCCGATAGTCTCAAATCTTCCCTTTGTCCTGCCGCGGTTATGAGCTTCTTATTGCTTCCTGCAACCCCTTCTAGATCGGTACTCTAAATTTCCGGCTTCTCACGGCCTGTGCTATTCTTTTCCTGCTTCTTTTTTGGCGAGAATTAATTCTTTTTCAGTTTTTAAGGCGAAAAAAGGGGTTCATGTGTTTGATATGAATGATGATATGGGATGGATGATCTGGATTTTGTTTTTTTTTTGCTTTTTCTCTCCTTCCTCATTTCAACTCCTACTTTCACCATGTAACTGTGTTTTGTTTTTGTCGCTTATTCATGCTGATATTTACCCTCTTGTTCTTTTCGATGTGGGACCCTCTTTTTTTCTCTTTTTCCCTTAAGCAAGCGTTATGAAATCTTCCAACTACCCCCTGAAATCCTATCTTCTTGCGCGTCTTGCCAGTCAAATCTTAATGATCGTTTTGCTGTTTGTTCTCGTTGTCGTCAACCCACACTTTCTTTCCCCCCGTTATTTTGATGTTCCTTCGAAAGCACGTCTCCCGCAACTCCGCATCTCTTCTGCCCGGCGCATAGCTGCAAATGGTGGGGGAAACCTACTCTCTCCCTTGCATACTATCAAGCCTGCACATGCAAACAATATCAGGGATTCGAGGTGGAGAGCGGGGGGGAGGGAACAATCATGTGCATAATGAATGTCCATAAGCGCATCTGTCTGTTCATTCTGCCTGTTTAGAGGGATTGCAGAATGAATATATTTCGATTCGGGATCCTTTCTTTTAAAGTTCCTCGTCCCCCGTGGCTGCTATATAGATAAAGAAATCGAAAACGAGCGGGAGACGATAAAACTTTACCTTTTGTTTCATGTAAGAAAATCTTATCCATCCGGTGGCTACATGTCAGAAGCTATGTATGAGTTGCGTCATCCCAAAACTTTCTTTCGGATGTCTTGGGATGGGGTAGTTATTCCTTTTTTGGGCCAAAAAAATACTACCTAGTAGAGGGGTCATTCCGTGTGTAAACTTATACTGCAATGAGGTGAATGGCGCCCACACGCCATATTAGATGAGATAAAAAGGAAAGAGGAAGGACTCATATATAGCTACATACATAACTTACATTTTGATTTATCCCCTAAAATATATTTCCTAAGGAGACGGATAACCGCTGCCTGCCATTGCATAGTAAGTAGGTAGCCCTTATGATTTGGAAACAGGCAAAATAAGGGGAATCAATAGCAGGCAGGGAGGGGGATTCATAATCAGGAAGTATTTTTTTTTTTAAAAAAAGAGGATAAATAACACAAGACAAAAAGATACAGAGAAAAGCGCTGGCTGCCAGACACCAACCGGATTAAAATAATGTTAAAACAGAAAAAAAAGGAAAAAGAATAACAGAATAATTTTGGCTCCCCCTTTCTTCCCCTGTCCCTCCCTCGCTTTCTTTGACTCATCCATCCCGCCCTGTTTTTGATCTTAATCTATCGGGGGGGGGGCGCTTTTGTTTCCCTCAAAAAAAAATAAAAAATTCTAGTAGGCAAAAATAAGAATACAGCAGGGAAAGAAAGATAAAAGCAGGAGAAATGCAGTAGTAATTTAGCTTAGCAGAGAGAGAGACTATCGAAAAGGGGATCGATGTTTATTTGACTCTAAAAAAAGGACGGGGCTTTTCTGGCTGCATAGTAAGAATCTAGCAGCAGGCAAGAAAAGAGGAGGCTGTTCAATCTAAATTGGAGCCAAACGTGGGGAATTAACTGTCTTGTCCTTTCCACCCCCTTCCTGAACGAAACAGCCCTTGATACTACGAAGAATCATCGTGGTGCTCTGAGAAAAATGCTATTCGCATCCGATGGGACTGGAAACGGGAAAATTGTCAGCGCTAGATTGGATTCAGGTGGGGGGCCGGGTTGCCGCGGATGTGGAAGGGGCACTTACGATAGGTAACTTCGGAATGACGACGCCCAACACGGCCAAAAAGTTTATTATGAAATATGTCAGGTCGTAGTGGGTGTAGTGAGTGCTCAGCAAAAAGAGAATGATCGGAACGCTGAGAAGGAACTTTTTGGCAGGTGTATACTGATCCCCGTTGTCGATTTGCTCCCACATATTTAGGTTGTCGTATGCTCCGGCGTTGAATTCAAACGGTACTCCTCGAACCCAGTGAAACATCAGAAACGAGCCGAACATATAGGAGATATTGGTGAGCGTCCATGAAGTCTCCTGTGATACACCGGGGATTATGTCGTAGAAGATTTTGAGGGCGATAATTAAGACAAAATGGATAGTCCATGCACCTGTGATTAGGAAATAGTCAGTTACGTTATTCTGCAAACGAAATTTTACAGTCCGGACGAAAGAGTATTCGAAAATGTGGTTTCGGGGTCACAATGGTCGAATCCCCTCAGAGGAAGCGGGCTACTTTGAGACACAGTGTCTTACCTTTAGAGTTAACCCAGGTCGCATTCAAGTTGGGTAGAGCAGCCTGGTCACTCGTGTGCTCTATCGATTCCGGAGGCTCCTGGTAAATGATGCTGCTGGACCGTCTCCTCCGTCCCGTTCTAGTTTGGCTCATTGTGTCGTTCGAGGAGACGGAGGACTGATGCTTTCGACCGGCGTCAAGATCGGGGGGGAAGGAGACGGTTCGAGGTATCAGAAGGGAAGACAGTTTGGCGGTATTGTCCCGAATCGATTGCACGGCAGACAAAGCAGCGTTAAGGGGATAGGTGAGACGCGGTGGGGGGGGGTTCTTGAGTCGTCGCTTGGGCAGGCCTCCTGCTGCTGCCTGGGAACGCCGGGTAGGTTAGAGCGCGGGTAAGAATACGGCAGGATTCGAGGGAAAGCTGCAACAGAAGAATCCGTCGGAGCAGCTGGGAGGAGAAAGTCGGTGGGTGCAGAAACGAATGAAGGGAGGAGGTGAAATTCCGAGAGCGGGAGGCGTTGAACAGATGGCGTAAGAAACGCGAGGGAGCCAAGAGGTGTCACAGGGACTGGAACTGGGAGATTTGGATTAGGAATAAGAGCAGCACATGGAGATATGAAAACCAAGCATGCCGATCAGGCCGGCATGGACAATCAGAGCGTGGATGCGGAGAGTTGGAGCAGAGTCGACTTGGAACCTCGACCCGGAGCTGAAGATCTCGAGATGCGGCTCTTCGGCAGCAGCAAGCTTTCGTCATCTGACTTGCAGCCGGCGCATTGTTGTTCCGGCGCCGGCCGTGCCAAGCAAATTGCCACGTGTGCCGCCAAGACTGGGGTCCCGTGACCGCACTAGCGCCTTGTTGTGTTTACGTAATCAGAACGCCAAGTCACGTCGCTTTTTTTCCCCTGCCTCCTTGACCTCGAAGCTCTACCTCAGGTCCCTCTCTTACTCCCCTCATTGCTTGTCGAGCTTTTTCTTTCTCGTTCTCGACGGAGCAGCACGTCGCCCTCACTGTTGCTGCGTATGTTTGTCTACAACTGATCACCAGGCTTAGGTCGATACGCGGCACTGGTGGTTGGACCCGCCTGCAACAAAGACATGTCTGCGGATGAGGATGCCGACTCGCGGACTGCCTCCGTCGGCTTTCTGCAGGGCCGGGGCAAGGATGCGTCGAATTCGGGATCCCGGAAAACTGCCTCCACAGGGAGCTCAAATAAGAGACGCGCAAGGAAGATCCGCAGGCTAGCTCGTCGCGAGATGCAGGATTTTGTCCCAAAGGGCACGTCTTTCACTAGCACTTCGTTGGCAGTTGAAGACGAGGATAGTTCGAGTCCTAGCCAACGTACGGATAACACTGGGGATGATTCTTCCGCTGATAGAGCTCGAGCTCCGTCGCCTGTTGCCCGTGCACCTCCCGCTGGAATCGCCCCGTCGATGAATTGGAACAAAGTCGGCAAAAGCGCAATCAGGACTGCACTCCGTGGTCGCGGTCAAGCTGGCACGGCCAATGCGGCTGCGGCGACGTCGTTCGACGCCATTAATGGGAAATACTGGCGCAGTCGAAGTGCATCTGCTTCCACCACGGGGAGTAATGACCAAAATCATTCGGACAAGACCAAGCAAGGTCTAAACTATAATGGTCGCGAAAGCAGTGGTCCATCCCTGGACGTGGACCTAGCTGTAGCCAGCAAAGGCGAAACTCAATATTCTGCAGATTTCTCTGACATGGATTCTGGAGAGGTGACAGATACGAACGATGACATCGTACTTAACCTGAGTTGCCCACCTAAACCCGGTGCGATTGGCAGCAACATAGTTGGTATCTCGAATGGCCAGCTTCGACAGGAAAATGGAACGGGGACCAATGATGCAATTGATGTCAAAATGGGTTCCCAAGATGAAGCGGGCGGTCCAGCAAATCCCGTTGCTACCGATAATGCTAGTCTTGAAGCTTTTTCTAAAGGACCCAAAGCTACGGCAATTAAGTCATTCCGCTCAAGATACAGCTCAAATCCCGTGACTCTTGCTGATCTCACTCGCAAAGATTTGGAGATTCAGGCCAAGTATGCATTTTACAATTTGGCTAGGGAAGAGCTTGACCTCAGTCTATCTGTAAGATGCATTGACTGTATGAAGGATGGCCACCTGTCAGAGGTTTGCCCTAGTAAGGAGGTATGTTTCCCTATATTATTTTCTTCTGGCGTAGTAACACTCCTACTTCTATGTACCAGGGAAGGTTGCACTTAGTCATTTCTGACACTGAAGGCAGTGTGAACATTGCGGAGCATGGGCAGTCCATGAAAGCCGGTTTTGCTCCTCCTGGATGAGATGCCAAAGGTGCAGAGAACGAGGACATGAGGCATCGAACTGCCCCTCCCCCCTTAAGGGTTCTGCCGTCGAAGAGCCATGTGATTTCTGCGGCTCCAGCGAACACGCTGAGGCTGAATGCGACTTTATATGGAAACTTCCTAAGCGGACGCCCACGTCAGGCCAGATTTTCATTTCGATATCGTGCTCTTACTGCACAAGCAGTCACCATCTTCTTGGAGATTGCCCCAAACGGGATTTCCCAATGAATTCGTCATCATTTTCTCTTAAGAATTATGACCCATCAATCCTCTCCAATCTGAATACGTTCCCTCATGCTCCTACCGGACGGGGGGATGCTAGCGCGAAGAGTTCTGGCTACAAGATTAGGGGCCGAGCTAGTGGACGGTCACCTTCTCCTGAAAGCGATGGAGCTTTCGGACGGCCGGATAATTGGAAACCTATCAGTCGGTCCCCCCAACGCGCACCGATCCGTTTCGGGAACGGAATTGGACGGGGCAGGAATTACGATGATGATACTCGTCGGCCCCAAGCTCGTGGAGACGACCAATATGTCCCGCAAGACTATCGTCGTGGGTACCGAGACAGGGAACAGTTTCCCGCGAACAATACGCGCCAGCGCTCTATGTCGCCTGCTAGATCGCCATCACGACAAAGAAGTGGCGGCACTAGTAATTGGCATCCCGCTCGATCACCCCCAAGATCGCCTCCGCTAACACGCTCACGAGGCCCACCCCCTGGGCGCGGACGGGGTAGAGGTGGGGGTAGTTCCCGAGGCGGCCGTGGGAGGGGTGGTGCCAAACAGGCCTCGAATAGGGAGACATATCGACCCTTGCCTAGCGCGGCCAAAAAGGCATGGGACCAACATAGATTTTAAAGAGGCAGGGGATATGTTGAATGAACGTACGACGCGAGTGTTATTACGTTCAAGGCGTTTCTGCATTGATATGGGAGGCCTCCTTTTTTCCTGCTGGGATAGATACCTTCCTATCTGCAATACAGCATGCTTGCTGCATAATGCGGCGTTACTCACGGGGGATTATGTATATTACTCTGTGGTATGTGTGTGCACATTGTGTTTATCTCTTGTTTATGATGGATGTAACTCCTCGCAAGGCAACTTAGCCGCCTTCTTACTTCGGTATCGGCAAATGTCAGAGTTTTTTATGAGGCGTGGCCCAAATTAAAATATTCTTTCTCTATTGCTGTTCATGCCTGTTCGCATGCAGCTAATGGGTCTCTCGAATACGACAAAACATCAAACAAATACCCATTCCTCAATCCTCAGTCACCCACTCCGCATCTTCCTTGGGGTCCGGATCCGTCTTGGGCTCCGCAATCCCATAGTCCAGGATCGAAATCATATCGTCCAGCCGCTTAATCCAGAAATGGGTATGCTCATGTTCTTTCAGTGCTTGATTATGGTCATTGAGCAACAGAATGGTTGCAGCGCCTGCCATATGCCCCGCTGTCATGTCGTCGAGGCTGTCACCGACCTGTTTTTGAAGGAGATTTACATTAGCGTGTGATTATAGCTCCGTAGTGTAACTAGGAGATAGATAAAAGCAAGCATACCATGATCAAATCTTGTGCTTTGGTTCCCCATTCCTTTGCTATGTGTAGAATGCCGGCGGGGTCGGGTTTCGGGAGGAGATCGGGGGTGTCACGGGTTACGATTGGGAGAAATTCATGGGTTGGAAGGTGAGTTTTGAGGAGGTGGTTTACGGGTGTCCTTTGGGAGAGGATTGTCAACGACCATCCTTTATTTATACAAGTGTCGGGCTGAAACCCCTCCTCCCCTCTCCTGGTATTAAGGGGGGGGGGGTGGGAAAAAGGGGAAGTAGGGGTCAACAAAACCTACTCGAAATTTCGCGTGCACAGCGCCCGCTTCAACCCCTTTGAATGCAAGTAATCCATTAATTCCACGAGACCGGGCTGTGGTACCTGCTTCACCATGGCTTCACGCTCGATGTCCCGGATCTTCGTGATGGCTTCGGTGCGCTCTTCTAGCGTTGGCAAGTTACGGATATGTCCGATGATATCGACGCCTTTTTGAATTCCTAGCGCCGAGCTGTGATTGTTGTTATTATGAGTAGGGCTCATGCTTGGGAAATGCTAGGTATGAATGGACATACCGCATCTCTTGGAACATATAGTTTTGTGGTAGACTGGTTAAGATCAGGTTAGCTGCTAGAGATATTTAGGTACTAGCTTGTGTACTATGTAACGCAGTAAACAAGACCGCATTTTGGAAGCAGGAAAGCAGGATAGACAATATCTTAATTGATATATAGTAGATATTAACTCCAGAGTTGCCGTGAAGCTGGGAGTTGATATCGAATATAAAGAGGTTATGATTCAGGATTTCAGTATCAGCCCCTCCGCAGCCGTGAAAGTTTACTCATATGAGAAACGGTAGCAAACCAGAAAGGCAAGAAGGATAAGGATTAAAAAAGAAGAAATCCTTACCATAATGTCCCATCAACATCAAATACGACTCCCTTCAACGGTGATTTTTTGCCCTCATGGTATGCCTCGGGGTTGAGGGGAGCGAACCGCCAGGGACGCATAGACGACATGGTGCGGGCCAGTTGGTGGGTTGGCTGCTGGAGCATTAGATCAAGAAGAGGGGCAAGGGACGGAGTCTTTTCTTTAACGAAAATCCACCAGGGAGCTGGAAATATATAAACAAGCAGCTTGATTGAATGTCTGCGGTCATACTAGTATGTTGGAGCTGCTGATATTTAAACTAGTTAATCGGCCCGGCTTCCTCCCGCCCCGAATTATCCACGACGCCAAACCCCATCGCGTCTTCCACTTCTCCGCCAACTCCAACGCGCCATGTCGTAGCAATCCCCAGGCCTCAACCCCCTGCCATGGCTGCTCAAGGGGAGGAAGAGACCCCGAAATACCGGCCTGCCAAGGCTTTGCCATACGAATTGCGCCAGCATTGCGCCGCTCACCTCGAGGAAAAGCTCTGTAAGCTCGCTTCCCACATTATCGGATTCACCAGTCGAAGCTAATATCTTGTGTTTGACAGTTCAAAATGCATTCGATCTCCTCCTGGGCCTTCTCTCAGCGGGCACTATAGCTTCCGGTCCAGCATTTGTACCGTCGCCGCAACTGCTCGCTGTCGCAGCTACCGTCGCCGTTCATCCATCTACCACAACCCGCACCAACGCAAAGGAGTCCCACAAGGCTGCCAATACCGCTTTACAGCTACTTCGTCTAACAAATAAACTAGTGGGACCGCTGGGCGGAAGACTAGAAGCTGCTTTTACCTTTACGCATTTCAATTTGTCGCGTCATGGCGGCCGGCGCCGTGTGAATAGTGATGCCAATGGCTCTTCCAATGGGGATTATTCTTCCAGCACCGACACAGCCCCTCTTAATTTAGACCTTGCACGGGGTGGGTCTCTATGGCTACGGGCGGAGGATTTCTGGCATGCTGTTGGGTGGGCGTTCAATTGTTCAGTCCTCTATCCGAAAAGGTGGGCGAGATGGCAGGCCTGGTTGCAATACATGTGTGAAGTCTTAGAAGACGACTGGGCGGAAAGAGAGAGGTTGATCAAACGCTCAAGTAATGGAGCGCAATCCCCCATCGAACATGAAATCCCCAAGGAAAGCCTGATTGCCAAATACATATTAGGCACATCTGGTGTGTCAGGACACCATCGAAGAATCCTCCGTGCTATATTCGCCGATGGGTGTCCGACGGCGTTGAACGAATTCCGGCAGGTATTCCACAATGAACTAAAGGAGCCTGGTAGGGACGAAGCCAAACTGAAAAGACGGGAGGTAGACGTGAATGTTGACGAAGACATATATGGGGATTACTTGACCCGAGGGGACGATGACGACAGTGACGAACTTGCAATCAAAGAAGAGCGTCCTTCTCGTCCAAAAAGATCGAGAACTAGTGCGCCATCGCCGACTTCAAATCTATCCGGAGATTTCGACGTAGACCCGTCAGGCAAGCTGCCAGAAATCTCAGATTCTGAACATCTATCAAGACTGGGAGGATTACCGGCCCTTGGCCTTCGACAGCGACTGCTACAACTTCTATCGATGGCTTCAGTCTCACTCCCGGAAACATTCATGACCCTGGACTCCTTGTATCATCTATTTGTGGAATTTATCCGACATCTTCCCTTACCAACATTTCAAGTCTTGGTGTCATCTCCAGTTTTGGGCAATTTCTCTGACGCAGCACGGAGTAGTCTATCCGAAATGCTTCTTTTTCGGCTGTTAGAGAGCGCCGCCCCCAGCTCATCAGAATCGTTCCTAAACCAAGCAAAATTGGAGAATTGTTTCCTCCCGTACGCGGCAAGCACGAACAGTGCGGTGGACAATGCAAGGGTGTCATTACTGCTGGAAACCTTACTACGACTTTTGCATTCGAACGGTTTGCTTACTGTTCAACCTTCCCTGAAACAAGCGCTTGAGAAGGGGATCATGAGCCGAGCAACCAAATCCCAAAGCGACGTGAGGAAAGGCCAAGGGAAACTGAAAGCCGAAGAATCAGGATGGACCTGGCTAATTGAAAGCGGCGAACGGATGGACCACCTCGTTAACAAAGTATTGGCAAAGGATGAACATGATAAGCCTATTCTATTGGGGAAAATTACCTAGGTGCCTAGGTGTCTATTTGCAATCTCATCTGAAAAGCCATACCCCATATCTCTATCCCCAACTCCATTAACGCCGTCCGTATCCTAACTATTGGTCTCATTTCTCTGCCGATGTGTAACCTATTTTCTCCCCGGATAGTCGATCAACGGATATATTCCCTAAGTGTCATTTGCAATCTCATGTCAAAAGGCACATCCCATATCACTATCCGCAACCCCATTACCGCCGTCCCGCCGCCTAACCATTGGTCCCTTTTCTCTCCCGATGTGCAGACGATTTTCGCTCGGACAGTCGATCAATCGTCTTCATATCGTGAGTTTCACCTCGCCCATCTTTCGCACCGCCTCAACAACACTAGGAAGACCGTACTTGCCTCCACCAGTGTGGATAATTTCTACCTGGGCTTTTTTCAAACCGGCAAGGAGCACACGCCAAGCTTCGCGTCCCCCATTTGTCTGCTCTGTGGGCAATGCTTTACCGTGGTCCTTGCTCGCTGCCATTGCTTCGCAGAATTCCAAAAGGATTTTCTGTTCGTCCTCTTTCAACCGATACATCTCCATTTGGGATTGGTATCTGAACTCCCCTTCTTCGCCCTCGTCCGGGGAGGGTCTCGGGAGGTACTTTTTCGGCTTGTCGAGGTCGACGATATGAAGCTTCCACAAAATGAACAACGCTCGATACAAATGTTTTCTCATCCAGGTAACAGCCCAACCGCTTCCCCCTTGCATTTCAGACTCGATTGTCCAGTTCGTCACAATCGCCTTTTCCATACGCTTGATCTCGTCCTGTACATCCTGGAGCAGTTCAAGCAGCCCGATGCCGCCGTCTACGGCAGATTCGTACCGGGCCTTTTGGAGGTTTTCGGTTGCTGTGGGATTGCTTGGTCCGTCTCGGGGTCTCTCCACCTTTTCTCCTTTGGTCCAGATTTCCGCAAAGAAGCTTCGTTCGCTGTAACATGAGCGCACAACAAGCTCGACCTTGTCACGGTACTTCGAAGGAAGTGGCTCAAGGGGTTCCCAGTTATCTTCGCCTCCTATCATGGTCCATTCCCATGAGAATCGCTCCCGAAGTATCTCGTTGAGGATTGCCTTTTTGCGTTCGTGATACACATTCTTGAAGCTGTTGGTTGAGTCGGGGAGGTATCGCAGCAAGGATCTTAAGGAGGAAACATCCAGATATGTCATGAGTTGGACTTTCAATTCAGCTGGGAGGTTGCCGATGCTAGAGCGTGCTGCCATCTTCTCCTGCACTTCGGCGCTCAGTGAGGGGCGTGGTGTTTGCTGAGCATCACTGGCCATTGCGTGAGAGGTCTCGCTGAGTCGCTTGTATGTATGCAGCGGGTTGGCCCAGTTTAAAAGGTTGTTTAGTACGTCTTCGATCGCCATGGTATGACGAGGGATCGGGGGACGGGCGCTTGTTGATACCAATAAGATAGTTAGCCCGTTATAGAAGAACGCTGTCAATAACAGAACACTTACTAGGCGTATGTCGGGGCAAGAAGCTGAATGCTATGACTTTGAAACTATGGTTGGACAGGGTAGTGATCGAACCGCTAGGTAGCCAACCAAACAGGCATATTCACATTTGGGGGCGTCAAGCACGCGTTTAAATACTCGAGAGTTGTCCAATGTTGGTTGACCCCGAACGCGTTGAGGACTGGGGATTTCCCTTTGAGTGTTTGTTTCTCTTTTGTCCGTCGACGCCCTCAACAACAAAGGAAATCTCCCATTGAGCTCACGCTTCCTTCCTGGCCCCTCCCATATTTCCCAGCCAAAGGTGCTCTCCGGATGACCCGGGAAGAAACAAACCAGCTGCGACTTTTTTTCGCAGCTGGATACGCCGCCGTTGGTTTCTTTTGTACGGAGACATACCCCCTGTCTCTCTTCAGTCGTTTGACATGCTCACGGGATCTGCCCAAGCCCTAACCTTAGAACTTCGCTCAGGTGAAAGAGCCAGCAGCATAATGAACGAATGCGCGATAAAGGCGACCCGGTCGTACATATCAGCTCTATTAATGGCTATTTATAGGGTCCTAGATAATTATGGACAATAAGTTATCATCATGTTGGACGATTGCAGACCTCTCAGAAATAACCCTGGACATGGGTTTTTAGTTCAGCCCTATAAATATCCAAGGTCATCACCTGGGCAAAAATCTCCCACTAAGCACATGTGTAAATAAATTTTAGTCTCTCAGCTCCGGACCAGATCGACCGTAAGCGCCGCATCTATCATTACTCTGGGGGCTAGCACAGCCCTATTACAAAGCCCGTTATGCCCGCTTGATTGTGGGGACGCGACTTTGAATGCGCTGCATTAGAAGGAAGAACAACGAATTTCTATATAGCATGACAATATTGCCTGCCCCTGAGTTCAAGCAGTTTCATACTATTTGGCTCTCTAATAACCAAAATACTCTCCTATATTCTACCACGCTCGATAAATTGGGTTGGTATGTCCACCAGCTTGCAACGCAAATACTCTGCCAGGTTTTTCCCCAGGACATCATATGTGGAACTAGACGAGACACCGCGATCCAAATGATCCTTAAGAAGGAAGTGGACGGCTAACGAGACATTAGAAACACAATCTGAGAATAAGATCATTTTGCGAGAAATCGATAATACGTACCCCAAATGTTTGGCAGTTCGAATCTGAAGATGGGTTTCCCTTCGTCATCTTTACCCAGGAGATTCCTGACTTTCTGCACTGTCAAGACTGATCGAAGCCAGTCCCATTCATCCTGATGCCGAACGAAAAACCCGACATTGCAATCTGATCCCTTATCCCCGGAGCGTGCATGTACGACCCAGCCCAATGGGGCTCGAGTTGTGGGGCCAAATTTTTGGAAATCGACCGGCGATTGCGTTTCATACGATGGCTGGTCATGTATAAAAGGGGCTGTGTCTTGGGGACAACCGATGGCTAGCTGAGCGTCTTTGAAAGGCAAATGACATACGTGCTTTGCTTCAGTTTGCGGTATCAAGGAAACCCAATACTCATAATAGGGCTTGGGTGCAGCCTGTCTCGAGTCAACACCGAATGTTGCGCCGGGATATGATTGCATGATGATATCGGTGCAAGGACGCAAGAAGTTTTGCGTCAACAGCGGCGTCTCGGTGCAGGATTGAGCAAAGATTCGGAGATTGACTGTTGCTGAGTCCTGGGTGGATGGGTCTATTGGGCAGGACCCGTTCGTTCGGAACTTCAAAGTGTGATACTGAGACTCATCGAGGTGGTGACGGACTTGTCTTTCCAGCATCGCTGCTTTCTCCTCGATGTCCAATCCGCACATGAAATAGTGGGATTCTGCTTGGAAGCCACCACAGGCAGTGATGCCCACTTTTGTTGTTGGAGGCGGCTTCATGCTTTTGACGTTCGATACGTGACTATCGAATATTAGCTTCACGCAAAAGTCGATAGTAGACATGGAATAGAGACATACACCCTATCCTTTGCCTGCTGCTCGATTATGATATCGTCAAGTATAGCGACGACATCAGGATTGTAGTAATACGGGCCTTGGATCTCATACAGCAGCTGTGCCTTGCAAGTATCGATTGTTACCATCCCATCTCGCCCCCCCTGTTTGGTAATGACAAATGGCCCTCTTGAACTAATCTCAGCAATCGGAAATCCAACATCCAACGACAGTCCTGGCAAGGATTTGAACCCGGAGAAATTCCCACCCGTCACATAAGTTGAACACTCGATAAAGTGGCCTGCGACAAAGGAATGGGCTAACTGATCATAGTCGTCGCGCTTCCAGTTATGATGAAAAGCAGCACAGCCCATCGTAAGGGATGCATCAGTGACTCGGCCACATAGGACAATATCCGCACCCTGTTTGAATGCCTCCACGATCCCCCAGCATCCAAGATAGCATTGGGCGTAAATTGGAGTGAACCCCCAGTCAGATATCGATTTGCCTATGCCTCTCGAGTAAGTCTGGATTCTGGCGAATGTATTATTCTAGGAACAGGGTTAAATCAATCCCACCTGTGGTAAGACTAGTGAATTGGCCCCCAGCATCAATAGCCTTCTGCACCACGTCTAAAACCTCATCCCCTTCAATCCAAGCCACTTTTAAATTCAGATTCTTCGAGCGAATAATCTGCACAAGCGCATCGTGCAACTTTTTAGTATCGCTGGCGCCCGCGTTCACGGTCACCTTGATATTCCTCTCTGCAAGACTTCCCAACGCTGGCTCAATCGAATCCAAAAATGTGTGTTCGAACTCTGCAGATTGAGTACTGCCGTTAACCTTCCCTCCGGCCCTCGTGGTCATGTTATATTCAGACATCCAATCGCCAACGATAAATCCTACGTCTTCAGTTTTCGCGACCTCGGCAAATCCATGACGTCTATCAGTCACGGCACCAGAGACGGAGGCGATGCGCAAGGGCGCTGGTTCGATGGATGGCATGGTTGCTGGTAAATAGTAACGGTATCTGGAACAATATATGAAGGTTTAGGTCTAAAAACAGATGTTCTTAGGAATCAAGGCTTGCGATTTGCGTATAAATAAGAAGGGGAGCGCCATGTAACCCTTTTTAGGACGTTTGGCTCTCCATAAGCCATTGGCACAATCAAGGGTTTGTTCGGTTATTCGGGAACCCCCTCATATTCTCCCCCGGATTATTCGCAAGATTGGGATGTGGATACCTTCCTCTCTGGAATCCTGACTCAAATATATCCGCAAATAATTCCATGTTATCAGGATAGGGGGGCACCGTAAGGCTGCAAATAGACATGTGAGCTAGGTGGGAATGTCATTTCAATGTATCAATGAGATTCACAATCTCTGATAGATCTGAAATCCGTGGCGGTATGCCCTACCATACTCGCCACAGATTGACATAGCCGAATGCCGTCAAATAGTGATTTTGCGGGGTAGATGCGAGGACTCCATCTGTGGGTCCGAGCTGTTTGCTTTCTATGAATCAATCAAGTCGCGAGCTACTTGTGATTCTAACTCCTAGGGCCTGTTTACTAACCCGGATCGATTCGTTCTTTCGGATCAAATCATTCTGAAAAGATCTGAAAATTAGTGTAAACAGTTCTAAATTGGCCTTGTGTTTACTGAAATCCAGATCTTTTGTAATAAATAGCAGGGCAGAGCATATCACTCTGAGATTTAGAGTTTAATGAAGATCAATTACCTGAATAGGAAGGTCAGAGCAGAATCTTTTCAATCCAGGGTTGGACTTGGTCCAAAATGATCTTGTATCACAGTATTTCTACAAAAATTAAGATGGAGGACATCAATAATGATTCTGAAGGCTCATAATATGATATAAACAGTCAGGACAAGGCTATATGTGAATGTCAATAACTTATCTGTGAAATAATATGTGAAATCATGGTGAGAGCCACAGATTACATACTGAGTAATCAGTATATCATGTATACTGATAAATTCTATGGGAAAAATTTCATGAATGAACTGCTGGATCCTCTCACCCACCCCCAATAGATTTAAAATCTCATTTGAATGCAACAGAAAATGTTCAAAGTACTTGTTGACTAGCTGTGAATTAATTCAGATGTATATGAATCTAATTGACTGACTACTATAATGTTTGAAGAGAAGGTGTTGATATATATATATATTATAATGCAGGAGGTGATATATTAGAATACTATAGAGACTTTCCAACATTTATCAGCTACTATCTTCAAGTTTGTAACATCTAAGATCAGGACATTGAGGAAATACTCACCAAATTATATAGGGTTTTTCATGAAGTTCTTAAAGGCCTGTGCCTTCTATATGAAAAGGTTGTTAGGATCCCACCACCTAAGTACAGTAAGAAGGCCTTAGAATGGGATTTAACATGATGGTCATTCTTTAAAGGCTGTATAGAAGTACTGAATGAAATGTACTTATCTCTCTCTATACTAACAAGATATTAAGATTTATGGTATAATAGAAAAGGATGGATCTCACAGAATGTTCTTGTAGTATGTAATTTTGAGATGAACTTTATCTATATATATACTGAAATAAAAGGATCTACTTATAATTTAAATGTATTAGAAGTTGCAGAGAAAGAAGAAGACTTCTGTGCACTACCTAAGTATTTTTTTTTATTAGATGTAGGTTATCTGCAGAGGAATTCATCTATCCTCTCACTATATTTAGATGTTTAATATCACCTTCAGGAGTTCATAAAATCATTGAAGAAATCAGTAAATATAAAGGAATTATTTAATCTTTAGCATGCCTGCACAAGGAGTGCAATTGAGTGGATCTTTAGTATATTCAAATATTAATTTTAAATATTATATTCTAGTTGTAGTGAAGGATTCAGTATTAACACCTAGATCTCTTTAATATATATACTGGCAGCTCTATATAACTTCATGAATTAACATGATGAGCTCCTGCTGAAGATTATAGAAGAGTCAAATGATAGTGAAGAACAGCTGGAGGTGGTACTAAACCCTAGAGAAATGTCAGAAACTAGCTATATAATAAGAAAATGAGATGAAATTGCTGAGTAAATGTGGAAATCATATTAAAATTACTAGTGCATGAGGCTGCAGCAGGAGGAGAAGTAGTATAAGAATGTTATAGAAAATGCAGAAGGTGTAGTGATAGTAGGTAATAAAAATAGTATGATAGCTAAGTAAGTATGATTTTAGTAGCTAAGTACTATGAGATGTATGAATGTTCTATATAGTGGCTGGAATGTATTTAAATATAGGGGGGATTTTTTAATAAATTATCAGAATCTGGAAATTCAGCTGAAATTTAGTGGTTATAAAATATCACCACTTTCTGTGTGAGATGATTAGGTAGGCCAGTTAAATGATTAGCTAATATATTACTAAAATGTAAAATATACCATAAATACAGGAATAAATTACCATTTTTATGGGAATAAAGGGTAGAAATGCATGAAAACATCATAAAAAATCAATGAATAATATAACTGTCAGTCTCTATGCATATTAATTTAACTTAGAGCTTAGGGCACATACAGTTAAACTATTAAATCAATTGAATCTCTCTATCTCTTAATCTCTTTATATTTAATGCCTCCCACCTAGTCTCTATTTACACTGTTTTATTTATATATATTCATCTTTTTGAGCAGCCAGCCCCTTCTATCTTCCAATCTGAGGTGTTTATGCATAGATATATATATCTGACAGTCCTGACTATAATAGAAAAGCTCCAGTATATTAATGTAATAATTAAATGAAATTCTCATATCATCATTCTCCTCCTTTTTCTACTTCTCAGAGAGAACATTCTATACCTCTACAAGGAAGAGATTAGTTGCCTGCAATGTAAGATTTGAATCATTTACTTGAATCTGTGCAGATTTGACTAACTTATCTCTTAGACCTTCAATGCTTTCAGCAAGATCACCCCTATAAGATCTCTTTTGTACTATAATAGATGAATCTTCTCTACCCCTATTATATTTACCCAGGACTATTAGTGCTAGAGCAGTTAGTATTAGAGTCATTGCAGGTGAGAAATCTATTGGTAATGATAAGTCTTCATCACTATTTAAGTTATTTTCTTACTCAGATGCAGATATTTACTGTTGCTACTGTCACTTCAGAAGAGCTCTGTAACTAATTGTATACTACTTAGTAGCTAGCTAGCTAGTGAGGAGCTGTTCACATTGAATTTAATATACAGAACTGTAGAAATAGAAGTTTTTCATCTTTAGATAGGCTTGAAAATACACATTTATAATCTCTGAATCTATAATGTATGTTTTAATAGATGGATCCCATGTCTACTCTGATATTTGAGACTTATGTTTTTCCCAGAGCTTCCATACATTTTTGAACTTCTTTCATTTACTTTCACATGCAGATCTAAATATATTCTGTGATGTAACCTCCTGAACTGCCTCAACAGTAAAGTTCTAACTCTGGGGTTTGAAATTATTATTATCTAAAGTTAAACCTTCACACTGCACTGCCAGAAGTCTGTTCAAAAGTGCCTCCTCCATATGGGTGTCCCAAGTGGTAATAACCCTTTAAGAGGTTGTTGTGGATGTTTGGAAGGCCTCCCAGGCAAGTTGAGAGGTTGCTGTGAGCATTTAGGAGGCCTCCCAGGCAAGTTGAGAGGTCATGCAGGTGGATACAGGCATTGCAGGCATTAAATATGTGAGATCTACCTGCAGTTCTAGTATGGGCTGCCAGTCACTGAGAAGGGTGTCATTGCTGCTGTTTTGAGTTGGCCCATCTGCAGAGGTAGTGATGAATGAGATGGAGGAGTGATTTCCCTCCATTTTTGCAGTGATACAGGCATAAAGATGATGAAAATAATGAAGGAAGGTAATTACAAATAAACAAAATGAGTGTTTGATTTCCATGAAATCATATGACCTTGTTTATCTACAAAAGGAATAGTGTGGTGGTGTGCACTATATTGGTGGTATTCCATTACACTCCACTATATGAGAACAATTCGTTCTGGGTTAGTAAACACGCCCCTAGGGATTCAGATCCGTGAAGGCGTTGTCAATATTCCGTCTGGCTGGCTGGTTGTTCGCTGAGGGTTTGTTTTTTTCGGCTTTCGGCTGTCCTGCTAGGAAGGTTCGGGCCGAACCCGAATACCGGACAATCGGCCCAGAAGGTTGAGTTCCTTCTTGGGCCTACCGAAAACGTTTTCATTGCGCTCATTTCAATCCGAAATACTGACTTGTACAAGAAGACGAGCACACCAGAATATCCAAGGTTTGTAGCTACAAGTATTTGGAGATTCCGTCATGGTGAAAATGCATCATATTTAAATCCTCAGCATCCCGGTTGGGGTGCCGGAAGCGGCTCCTTGGAACTGAACTCAGTCCCTACCGGCAGTCTCATTCGTCCTTAAAATGGCTGCTCATACCACGTGATGCTCTCGGCCTTTCTACCAGGGACTCGTCCGGCTCTCCCAGTGTGTCATTAGTGCGCCTGTCTTGGGAATTGGCGCTCTATATCCTGAGGCATGCAGTTGCTAGTTCGAGCCGTTCGGGTTAGAAAATTCGCATCTTTTGCGACACCAGTCCTGAAGTCTATTGACCGGAGAAACAATCTCATCTCGAATGATTGCGGCGTCCGGGCCGTCCCCTTGACTGTGGTTGGATTGGACCGGAGGTATTTGACGACGGGCAACGAGGGCCAGCGTTTGATCGAAGCTTTCTGTGCAGGCATGTGGGAAGGACAACGTTCGTCAGCCCCCCTATCCGCCCCCGAGGACTAGAAAAGCCAATGGACGAAACCTAGGGTATCGTATTTGGCTAACCATATGCGCCTGGCCAAGGACGAGTCCGCAAGTATGAATTTCTGCGCCAAGCGTGAACTTCTAAGCAATAGCTATGTGCCCGGCGAAATGCAGAGGGTATATAAGCTGCCGAGTGCCCAGACAGGGTTACCATATCCTCTGGTCCCATCGTGATAAACGACTTCCTCGTTCCAGAGAAGCATCCCTTGGGGTTATTTTGTAGAGACTGCGCTAGACCAATGCAATCTCCACCGATGCTGAAGGAGCTCGATGATTTATCGACCTCTCCGCCGCCATTGAGGAAGAGAGGCATCCGGTGGAATCCAGACTAGATCGAGTCCATCACTCTTGACCAGACTGGCACCACCTCCAAGGAAAGCTCCTTCGGTGGGTTCCCGGTGGTGCTGCATCGCCAGTGTACGAAGATGCTGGTAGAATCACCGATAGCCAACGGTGGCTTGCTTCTGGGCGTTCTTGATTCTTCCCAGTCAGAACATATGAGCGGTAGGGCTTGGGTTTTTGTTTGTTAACGCCTGGCACAATCCAGGGAGAACACGTATTTCGTCACACGTGGTGTTTGAGGGGAAGTTGGATGATCTAAATACCAGTTTCCCGCCTCCATACATTCGGTTCCTTGCTGCCCCTCCCATCGTTCATTTTGCATCTCGACAAACGTAAATCAACAATAGCCCCTGTTATCAAGATGAGATTTGGACGCAATGCATTGCTTCGATCTGTCTCCAAACCGATGGCATATAGATCATCACCGCAATGGCCAAGGTTCTTTCGGACAGCTATTCCAGTGCAAAGCGGACGGGAAACTCCAAAATACCAACAGGAAATTCCCTCCAGTCCATCCCCAGTTGAACGATCCACAAGACTCAACGGGTCACTTGCCTCCAAATTATCCCTTGAGGGTAAGGTGACCGTCATAACGGGTGAGCTAAAACTAAATCCCATAGACAGACAGTTTCACAAGTATTAACTCAAGAACAGGCGGTTGTCGAGGGATAGGGTTGGCTATAGCTGAAGCCATGGCGGGTCTCGGGAGCGACGTCGCCCTTTTGGATATATTAGATCCACAAGTTGACCTAGCAGGGCTCCAGAGTGACGCTGGAGGTCGAATCAAACATTATAAGTATGTTGACTCTACAATGCCCCCTCATCCCATGAATCTGACAGTTGATATCTTCCCTTTATCGTCGCATAGAACAGACGTGACTCAAAAGGCAAGCATGGAAAGCGCAGTTTCCGAAATAGTAAAGGACTTCGGGCGTGTCAATAACTGGTGAGATAGTCTTACAAGTTTGCTTTTGAGACCCAGACGCTGACTTCGTCATAGCATCACTGCAGCCGGCATTACTTTAGAGAAACCCTTCATAGATCACGAGTGGGAGGAGTGTCGGCGCGTCCTTGATATTAATGTGAGTCCAGGCACAATGACATACATGTAGGGCGGGACCAAACTAACCAAGATAGGTCATGGGCTCATACTTTTGCGCTCAGTTAGTAGCACGACAAATGATAAAGCAAAACAGCGGTGGCTCTATCGTAATGATTGCGTCCGTAGCAGCTCACTGTGCTGTTCCTGCCCAGAGAGTCTCGATGTATGGCGCATCCAAAGCAGCAATCAAGTTGCTTGGGAAAACCTTGGGGGTTGAGATGGCCCCCTACAACATCCGTGTCAACACCCTATCACCAGGCTATATTGCGACCGAGATGACAGCGCAATTCAAAGACCTTCAGGGGGTCTTTAATCGGGTACCACCGCTCGGCCGAATCGGCCAAAGGGATGACCTTACGATGGCAGTAGCATACCTGCTAAGCGATGGAGCTTTGTACACCACTGGGGCAGACATAGTTGTTAGCGGCGGGCTCCATAACGGTCGGATTGATGTTTGATCCCGTTGAACCTAAATTGTTAGGGCTGCGAGCGTTTGTGGCTGTATTGCTGAATAGAGGATGGAAGACAATCTTAACTGTACTAGCAGCCAGGAATCCTAGGGGAAACCACAAATGCTTATTTTAGAACACAGCTTGAATCGAACAGGATCTCGCTCATCATAGGCATGACCCGTTTTGACGTTCCACCCTGATGATCCCAGCCTCAGTCAGGGGGGGAAGTTGAAAGTGCTGCAGTCGTTGCCCTGTTTGTTGGCGATTAACTTGAATCATCACAGCCGATGCGGCGATGCCTATGGGATCAGCAAGCTAAACACTGCCACGCCATAGATGATAGATGATAGGGGTGTTGACGTTGTTGTTGTCCCATCCCAAAATACGCGGATACTAAAAAGCTCGTCGGGTTAGCCGAATAATGCCAAGCCGCTAGCGCGTAGCTAAAACCAACCTGATCAGCCTCAACTCCCAAATACGCGTATCTCGAGCATTTTGATGCACCGTCCACCGTCCACCGTCCGCTCTCTCCACAGCACGTTTCTATTTTCGACAATACGCGGAACCCAGGAGGACGTGTCCTTTTATTTTCCTCCCTGTAAATAGCGATCTTCGAGCTTCAGCCTCGCAAGGCTTGTTCTGCCTCTCTAAAGACGCTCTCATTGGCAGAAGCCTGGGTTCGAAGGCATGGACGATATCTAGGATGTGGTCCCAGGGCGAATTATAAGCTAACCTAAAAGGCTTTTTTGAATTTAGACAGGGTCTATTCTTCACATTCAAAGTTTTGCTGCGGGCTGATTGATAGTAATCCGCTACAGGCGGAAATATAAAAGACCCAAGAATGCCTCCCTACTTAGCAGCTAAAATCTCATAGCCACAGATTTTCCCGCAAAATCTACATTCATCATGCATTTTTTAAGTCATACATTTATTCTGGCCTCAATATGTGCCACGGGTGCGCTCTCCGATCTCCTCGCGCCTCTCTTTCCGCCGCCCGGAGACTTGACCAGCGATCAAAGTCTCGTCGCCAAAACCTGGGCGAATTTCTCTTCGACTCTTGTGTCACAACTCAAATCCGGCAACCCTTCAAAGGAGTTAACTGATTATGGGGTGGCCGATCTCACATTCTCCGTCGGCATGTTCTCCGTCCGCGATCCTTCTGCTGCTGAGTCCCTGCAGCTTCACTACACGGCCCCTGAGGTTGCCGATAACCCAGAAAGCGCGGATGAAGTTGATGGGGACACCATCTATCGCGTTGCCAGCATCACGAAAGCGTTTACAGTCCTCGCTGGTATGATCGAGTTGGACTGCGAAGGCTGGGACCGCCCCTTATCCGAACTCGTTCCTGGGCTAGCAGAGTACACTCGGACGCATTCTGACCCGGTCCTGAACATTCAATGGGACAAAATCACACCTCGCGCGCTAGCTGCTCAGATAGCTGGGCTTCCACGAGAGGGTCTCCCATACGCTTTAGATATTGCATATGATGTAGAAAAGATGAAAGTGTTTGGTGACGCTTTCCCTCCGTTAGATGAAGACGACCGAACGGCCAATGTACCGTGTGCCGTTTCATCATACACTGCTGCAACTTGTCCTGGAGATGAATACATCGAGGGCGTACGGGGTGGATCTCCCACTTTCCTCCCGTGGGGAAGTCCAGTGTACACAAACAATGGCTTTACCACCCTTGGCGTGGCACTGGCTAGCATCACCGGCAAATCCCTCGATACAATCTACAGCGAAAGCATCTTCAAACCACTAGGCTTGACAGGCTCCTTCTCAAGACCTCCTCCTACATCCGAGTACCATCGTTCTGCTATTCCGGTTAATGCCACCATCGCCTTTTTCGACTTGGACGGCGGTGTCACTCAATCGTCCGGCGGCATCTGGTCAACAACCAACGACCTCGCAAAATTTGGCGGCGGCATCCTCAACTCCACCCTTCTTGATCCCGATGTGACACGCAAATGGCTAAAACCCGTTTCCCACACCTCCCATTTGCAATACTCTGTCGGCAGCCCATGGGAAATCCACAGATACCAGCACCCTTCAGGGAGGGTGACGGACATGTACACCAAATTAGGCGATTCAGGTTTCTATGGCGGAACTATCGTCCTAATCCCGGATTACGATGTAGGGTTCAGCGTCCTTGGCACAAGTTTGTCCAAATTACGCTCAAGTGCCACTTTCCTCGTCGCCGACATGGTCGCCGAAACGATGCTGCCTGCATTAGAGGCGCAGGCTATAGCGGAAGCTAAGCGCAACTTGGTTGGCACATACGCGACGACCGTCGACGGCCTGGATTCGTCAGTGACATTCGCCTTGAACGAGACTGACGGTGTACCGGACGGGTTGCTCGTGACAGAATGGATCAGTCGCGGCGTCGATTTACTCCCCAAGGTAAAAAGCGAGCTCTTCGTCGACGATCTACGAGTGGTACCTACAATTACGGAGGCTGGGGGGGAAAAAGTGGCGTTTAGATATACCCCTATTACGAAGTCAACTCCCAAAACCAAAGCTCTAGGCATTTTCACAAAGCAGTTTGTGGAAGATTCCGGTTGGATAACGCTCGACGCCGAGATGTTTGGCGGCCTTTCGTTCTTGCACTTTGTCTTTGATGTCGACCAGGAGGGGAAAGCTTCGGCTCTCAGCCTCCCCTCTCTGAGGATTAAGCTCGAACGGAAGGAGTAGTGCCGATGTGTTTGTCTTTTCTTTTGTCCTTGACTTTAGCATCTTCCTTGTTTTCATCGCAATATTTGTACATAATAAGAACCCTCTGCTTGAAGATATCATTAATCAGTAAGGAGCTAAACTTATAAGAACGTTTATGTGGGTAATAAATTTTAGATCAAGCATTTTAAAACAAATTGTCTGCAATGAAGATTAGACAGTAAGTTCAAGGCTAATTTCCAAATCACACTTTTAAAGCCTTACAGTTCGAAGCAAAAGGCCTAGGAGAAGGTTGTGTTTGGGTGGTTGCTTTCCACTGGTGAAGGGGGGGTAGGAGGAGGGTGTACCTCAGCACATGACCTCCCTTTTCTATCTTACACAACTACTCCCGGCATTTTTATAGACCCTCAATGACATTTTTTGTCTCAGGGTGGTAAGTTAGTTTTAAGTTACTTCTCAAGAGCAGGAATCGAAATTCTCATGTCATTATCTCTCATCATGGCTACTCCAGGCCAGTAATAAACAGTGGTATTATTGATAAAACAACCAACAACAAAGTGTGGGTGAGCTCGGCTATTCGGGGTATCCTACCTTTTCATTAAAAAAAAAGAAGAAAATAACAAAAACCAGGACACGATTTATTAGATTTCCTTAAATAATAAACCATATAGGAAGATATCGGGATTCCACTATGGTCACACAAACTTGAGCAATTGTGTCAGCTAACCAGTTAAGCAAGTTACACGATGCGTCTCAGATCGAGGGCTCGAAAACTAGGAGGCATTTCTATCAATTTTACATACCTAGCTACAGATAACTATACAAGAATCCTATAAATAATCCCTACAGCAAGTAGGGTAGTCCAGGGAAGGGGTTCCCTTCGGGCTGAAAGAAACATCCACAGACCCCCCTTTTTCTCCTGTGCCGAGTTCCGTCATTCACTCTTGATACGCGTGCGATTGTAGTCCTTTTCTGCCTGAAGGGTGGGTTCATAGATAGCTTCATGCTGTGCTTGCCTGGAGGAGCAGGCTAGACAATGTTGTGTTTCACGCGTGCACGTTCTACAAGGGTCGGCTCGCATTACAATGCTTATGAATCTGGGATTTGATAGATATATGGATATATTTTGTTTATTGTTTGAATATATATATACTAGAACTTATAGAATATAGGGCCGGTTGGTCTATTATCACTTGCCGCGACCTTGTTTAAGAACGAAGTAAAAGAAAGTAGCAGGAAAGGAAATAGGAGAATAACTACTTGTCAACGCTTCGGCAAACAAGGGGGGTAAAGTAGAAACATTGGTTCTCTACTCCAATCAGCTTCCGCTAATCTAGAGCTAGCCATTTTGTTGGTCATGGGAAATTAAATTGAAATGCAACGTAAATATTCACACAAAAGTTAAGTCATTTCCATCAAATCACTGTAATCGGAATAGGACACCCAAGAATATGGAGGGTCGGATATCCATTAACGTCAGAAAGAAGTAAAAGGGCCATGGTGAAACGTAGGGTGGTTTGTTGAGAAATATTGTATGACATGTTAGCCACCCAAGAGCCGTAGGTGAAAAAAACCATTAAGGAGGTGGACGCGGTCCAATTATCTGTCTCCGTCCTCCAAAACCCAAACCAGGCCCTCCCCTATTCTGGTTATCTCCCCCGAGATATCCATATTGGTGGACATCCCACGCACCCTCCCCAGGACCTGTCCCTGCGGTGTCGACCCCGCGTTTCACAGATTCCTTTGTCTGTTTTTGGTTCTCTTCCCACTCTCGCTGTCGTTCGCGCTCCCGTTCCATTTCACGTTCAAGAAGCGATTTCGAGGCCCACCCGCCAGCTCGCGTCTTTTGGGTTGAGGCGATCCGTCGGGCATTTTCCTCATCAACTTCAGATGTGGTAGATAATTCTGGAGGTCTATGAGAAACTGGGCGAGAAGGCTCAGGGGCCGGGTTATCGGCTAGGTAGCGGTCAGTACGGTTTTTGTTGGCGTATCTTGCGGGGTCTGGTAGTGGACGCGGAGAAGGAGGCGGGTTTATATTTCTTGGTGGTTTTGCTGGTGGCTCGGGTAGGTTCCGGGCCGGAAGGGCAGGCGGAGAAGCCTCGGTGGGTGGAGTTTGGTCTTGTAGTGACTGCCATTCAGATCGAAGCATCTTGCGCTCCTCGTCTCGGGAAGATACATCATAGCTTGGTTTTACTGGAGTAGGACGTGGACGGCTCCGGCTCCGAGACTTATTCTTGCGCGAATCTACTGGCTGGTGAGCAGTACGGGACCTAGCATGTTCTTCCCTCTCGCGCTCATATTGTTGCTCTCTTTCCTTGGCGAGTTCGAGTTGCCTCTCGAGTTCTTTTATTCGTTCGCTTTCGTTGGATGTTGATGACTCCTGGGCCGGCGTCGCACGGGGTGGTTTGGTCTGAGCGGCCTGGTACTGGCTAAGGAACTGGCCATTCAGTCGCGCATCACTCAGTGCCCGTTTCCGCTGCCTTTCTTTCTCTAGTCGTTCTTCGGCTTCTCGCTCTTCCAAGCCCCTGCGACGCTCCTCTTCCTCCCACCTGCGCTGTTCATCAGCCCATCGTTTCTTCTCTTCTTCGACCTCTTGACGTTCCTTCTCTCTCAACTTTCTAGTTTCTTCTTGCCATCTGCGTTCCTCTTCGGCTTTGGCACGTTCCTCTTCTACCTCACGTTCTGCTTGTCGTCTGCGCTCTTCCTCCTCTCGCTGCAGTCGCAATTTTGCTTCTTCGGCTTCCTCTTCTCGTCGTTTTCTTTCTTTCTCCGCCAAAGTAGGGACCGCGGGAGCAGGTGTCGTGATCTGGCGCCTGGAACCAAACGATATTCCAAGATTCCCTTGATTTGCGCCTCCCATGTAGCCATACTGATGTATATTCCAGGCAGGTATTGTCGAGGTCTCCTCCGATTTATTGGTCCAAGCACTAATCGCAGGTTTGGGTGAGGTATGCCCGGAATGTGGTTTTGCAGGACTGCTATGCCCAGAAGTAGAGGTCTTCCTGATAGGATTAAAGGTGGTGGAAGTCGATTCGCCAACATTACTAGTGCCTCGACTACGAGCGTAGGAGGGTGGCCCGATACCGGCGCCTTGGCTCGAACCCGTAAGTTGGGGACTCATTGCGTCACCCCTATTCTTGACGCCTATTGCACGCGGAAACTTTCCCGGCTGAAGCGCATTGGCTCTCCTGCTGAACGCACGTATACATTGTAGCACTTGCGCGGGATCTTTTGATTCGTAGAGATCGACAGTAAGAAAGACATCGTGGGGTTGAAGGTTGATTGGCGCCATTTGGCAGGCACGGAGAAAGTGTGAGATGTTCTCCATCTGAACAAAGGGCATGTTGGACGCTCTATATTTGACGCCTGGGGATACAGCGAGGTTGACCAACCTAAAGCATGGGCTTGGTTAGAAACTCGTCCCGTAAATTATGCAAAACGTAGAAATATATGATCTACTTACCGGCAAAGGATCACTCCATCCTTTAATAGTTGTAATAGGTCTCCCTTTGGAAGCCTCTCATGCAGCACCTCCTCGATCCAGTCTTGTATTTCATTGGCCGCTTGCGGGGTGTATCGAGAAAGGCGAAGGTTCTTTAAGTCTTTATCCAACGACGTAACGGACGCCATGACGGATTATCTGTGGCGTTACAGGCTATCGGCGCGCGAGTTGGATGGGGGGTTGGCTGTTCGAAATAGAAGATTAGAGACGCGGCGGTTCCGGGTGTCAGCGCAGATACATCCAGGGTCCCGTAACTGCGGCAAATGCAGCTGATTTATCGACGACAGGAGACAGTATGGAACAGATATATAGCTGGGCGGGTTCTGGTTGTTGAGTGCGGCGCGCTGTGGTGTCGAGTGTTGTCCATTGGGCGGGTCGGAGGGGTTGCGGAGGGAGAAATGACGACGTTGGCGGATTCCACATTGCAGCGATGCCCTCGCTCCGCCACAAAGTTGGCCCGATTGCCCTCGATGCCCTCGGTTGGCCTGACTTTCGGTGGCCACAACTCTTCCCTCCTCCACCGCCATGCCACAATAAGCCTTCACCGAAGCCCGCTACAAGTACCCTTTAGCTGGAATATGTCTGTTTCCTCTGGGTCATAACCATGAGCCCCATCAATAGTCTCTGGTTCAAATGGAAAAGCCTGAAGCTCCCTTGGCGCAAGTCGTTTCTCGCTGGTATGCTTCCCTGACCAAGCCTTCATATCTACGCGATTATTAGCGGTGCTACCGAGCGGAAAGGATTCTGTTGACACTCTATAGGTTCTGATCTGGCTGGAAATACTTTCTGGGAATTCAAAGATGCTCTCAATGCCGGACGGTTCCGGCGCATTGTAAAATACAATCCAGGAACACACCTCTCTGATGTCAAAGTCTCGCGTAAGTCTACGATATGACATTTATTGGAATCAAATCCAGAGACCCCTTTACAGCCTAGCAGTCCCAGAAAATACCTCCATACTATGGCTCTTGCTAACAGCAGTGGTATCTGTAGCACAATGGCACCAATGGCTTCGCTACGTTCGAGAGAACCCCCCCACGATTGAGGAACAGCAAAACGAGCTGATTCGACAAGAGCGCATGAAATACCTTGCCAAAGCCGCAGATGAAAGATGGGCCAGCAAACCCTCCTTCCTCGACAGACCACAGGCACACCAGCTAGGACCTGCAACACGACCTCACAGCGCTTCACATCCACCAACAGCGGCTGGTCACCCCGAGAGCGAGGAAGGCGTACACAGTGCGATTGGCACCGAGTCCGAACTTAAACAGCAAGGCAAGGGGAAGAAGACTCCTTGGGCGAGAGAGACAGGTGGACCAAGCGAGAAATGGCAACCCGATTCGTGGTCACCCGCCCCGAAACAAAGATAATCGCGAATTGGAAGAAGTTGAGCGTGTTATTGCTAAAGTGCTTGATGGGACCCCAGTGACACTATTCGAGAAACACCGGACTCTCCGCGCCTCTGACGCACTGTTAGTGTTCACCCAGCGCAGTGGTTCGCCTTGATCCAACCCATGGGTACTCTATTGGCCATTCCTTGCAGCCAGGCTTACATGCGCCGGTTATATTGCTGCACTCTTGATGCCGACTTGAATCCTACCAATAAATGCCTTATGGAACACGCGTTGAAGCAATAGTGGATGTGGTCCCTTGCTTTATACCCATACCTTTGCGCCATCTGCTCCGCTGCTCGATTAGGAAAATTTCGGGCCCAAGCGCTTGGATTATCTGGCAATTTACTTCATTTACATCACAAAATTTATTGTATATTACTCATTGTATACTATTCATTATCAAAGTGGCGCAACAGGAATCTGTCGTCTTCTTTATATTTCGGGTTTCCTTTCCGCTGCGGCGCGCTCGCTCAAACCATCATACATCGGAGCAGCCCACTGAGTGCACCCCAATATCCATATTGCCCAGAGGCAGTTACATTCGCCGGGATCCAAGTATATGTGTCACGTTCTCTTCGTGACCAGTGTCATGCGTGTAGGACATCATGATAAATATATCCCAGGAGGCGGTTTCGAAGCATTGGGTTATACATAGACGCGCCTTTCAAGAAAAAATAAAAAATAAAAAATAGTACATACCTATTTATGATTCTTTTTTGCCCCCACGCTGTCCCTTCCAAGGAGGAAAAGATTTCGCACAGCAAGACAACAATAATAGGAGGGAAGAAAGGAAAAGGAAACGAGGCCATGCACAGCCAAGATTACATCCATGCTTAGTTGACTACCAACGTATGCAACATTCATGCACCGTGCAGTTGGTTAGGTTATATATATGCAGAACCACATAAAGCCAGGGAACAATGTGTGGGTTGGGTTTCAATTCCTCTGCTCCTGCTCTCCCCCTCCCGAAGCTCGAACCATATCTCACCGCATATACATGAGCTTTCTCATTCATTAGAGGGTCGAACTGCAGTGCTCGCTGGAATTGTGGGGTGGGAAACAGAATGGAGGCGTTCGTCCATACTTTGGAAACTCTATGCATCGTATGTTAAATATGCTGTATGTATTTTCTTTTTCTTCCTTTTCGGAAATAAAATAATCATAATAATAAAAAAAATAATCGGAGCTGGAAAGTTCGGAACTGACTCCCGCAAAATAACGTGACTGGGAGTTAATGTGTTTGTTCATGGATGCGTTTCATGGCGCTGGTGGGAGGACGAGGGGAGTACAAATTGTTTAACAATGAAAAAAGAAAGGGTAACTGCGTATGAGATCGTATAGAAATGTTAGTTTGAGAAGAAAAAAAAAGAGAGAGAGAGAGAGAGATTTTCCGGTGATAAGCAAGGATATATATAATAAATGAATAATAATATTTCTATATTCTATGCTCTATATTCTATAATAAAGTGGTATGTCTCGCCCCCCGTTTTACATGCTAGCTGTCCATGAGGAGAGGTATTGTTAGAGAAAAATCCCACACTATTCACTGGATTGGGAAAATGCGAAAGGAGAGACAAGTATGTAGTTAACAACGCCATGTAAAAAAAAAAACAAGAAGAGGCAGCACAACACAACACAACTAGGCCCAGAAAGCAACAGAAAAAAAAATCACGCAGCAAACGCCGTGGAATCCGTTATTTGCAAATATATAACTCCCAGGTAGGTTGAAAGTGGGATGATGACTTGTACCTATAGTTGACGTAGATAAGTTGGAGATGTTGGGGGGACTGGGGTGGAGGGAGGAAATGAAAGAGAAACAAAAAAAAAAGGTAAAGGAAAATCAAATAACCCTTTATCTATATCGCGCTGCTACCTTAAATCCTCATGTGCACATAATCATAAATAAAAACTCTCAAAGGAATTGTTAGGTTCCCCTCAGCAGAAAACTGCTTCCAAGGCTTCAACATCACCGCCAGCCCTTCTAACAGCAAGCAAAGCTGCCTCGCTGAGTTTGCGCCTTTTCTCGCGCGCCTCTTGTTCTCGTCTCGCCTTGGTCTTTGAGCTCCCGCTTGGCGCGACCCCCGTCAGGAGCTTTTGGCTGTCTTCGGGAGTAAAGTTTACAAACGAGACGCTCATTGGCGCTTTGCCAATTGGGTTTGGTGTGTTATTGGGTGTTATAGGGGTTGGTTTTGTTCCTCTCATGGAATTCCCAGAGAGGTGGGAAGGTTTGCGGATGTGGCTTCGTCGATGTTGTTGTTGTTGCTGGTAATGTAGGCTCAGTTGCTGCTTTGTCTTTGGTGAACGGTGGGTTGGGTTGGTAGATGTGGCTCTCAGGGGCATTCCTGGGGATCCAATGTTGGCAGGGGAAACCGAGTGGGCGTGGGATGGAGGTGTGCATTGGCGTTGGTTGGAATCCTCAAATGGAGAGGTATGTGGTCTTTGATCCCGCGCTGGCGTAAGTGACGGATATGATGTAAGTCCCATATGGTCAGCACAGGAAACTGTCGTGTTGGGAAGCGGAGGATCCATAATAGAAGACATATGCGAGGATTGGTCAAGATGCATAACCAGGCCATTCTGGAGTACCCGAGTTGGGTGGTTTGGCCTTTGGGGTACTGGTGCCATGACTAGTGGCGGGTATGTGCTCTGGGAATAAGACTGCAACTCTCTATTCGGGACTGGTGATGGCGACCACCAGGTTTGGCTATCATGGGTTTGGAGCTCCGGGGAGTAATGGAAGGTGGTTGTATCAGTTGGCTCCGTATTCCATGAAGACATTGAAGAGTCTTCTGAAGTCTGGGAGCGTAATATATGGGTGGGCGGAGAGTGGCTAGGGCTTGAGGGCGCCGTCGATGTGTGTTGATCCATGTATGTTGTCCTCAAAGTGTGATCTGAGGTAGGTGGTGAGACGGGTGCGGGTTGTTGATGATTGAATTCGTATCTAGGGTTACTGATAGAATGGTGGTTTGGGAGCGCATCAACGTGCCCAACGAGCCGCGGCATGCCATCATGTTGGTCGAATCTTAGCGATGATGATGAGAGCGCGGAGCGGTCATCCGAAGCGTGTATATTGAAGTTCTGAAATCGATTCGGCCACGGGTGTTGATACGCCATTGTCGAGCTTGTGTGTATTGACGAGTGCATCTGGTCCAGCTGATGATTTTGTTTTTGAATTGATCTTCTGTGGGTATTTAGTTCCTGATGACGAACTCTGTTTGTAGCGGATGGGCTGTTCTTGTATGTCTTCCGAGTAGAGGACGTTGGTGAAGATGTATATATGCCGGTATCCTTGGAATCCTGAAACACAACCGTCAAATCAGGACAAGGATCTCCGAATTGCGAATAGTTATAACCGGGTATAAAATTGTGTCCATCGTTGATGGCCATAGCTGCGTCTGGATGAAAGGATAGAAGATCATGGCGCATATTGCGAGTCTGCAACTCGCCACCTGTTTTACAGGGTGTTCCTGCATCAAAGAGGACGTCGACACCACACGAGTAGTGTGCTTCTTTGTCGGTAGCGTCATGCAAAGTTTGCATATTAGCTTGTTGAGTAAACATGTCATGGAACGAATGATCGATCGAGTAGAAAATCCTCGCAGGGGCTTTGTCGGCCGTTTTCATCAAAATACTCCACCACCTGCTCGACATGATAATTAGCAATGGGGGCGGGGCAGAAAACGCTCATTTGTACAGATCCAAGGGGAAGGTAGGGCAGTGTGTGGAGAGAACCAACACTTGATATTTACCTTGTAAAGTACAACTGTCTATAACAAAGGACCTGAGGACCAGTTGAGAGCTCACGGGGTGAGAATACCACTCATATAGCAGAATATCAAACAAACAAAGCAGAAATTCCAAACAGTCAAAGAATGGTGTTTAAAAATGTCAAGCCGTTCCCCCAGCTACAACTCCGCAGATGGATTTCGGTTGGTCGTCTGGAATTGCGGGCTTCGTTTGAAGACAAGGGGCTTTTTGCACCTTATTCAGAAGAGAAGGAGGGATGGGGGGAGAGAGAAAAGGGGCGGGTTTTATGATCTAAAACTAGAAGCAGAAGAAGCCGTCAAGAAGCGGATCGACCATTATAAAACTCACCGTCAGACATCCGTCGCTGTGCCACTGTGGGCCCGACATAGGCCTTGGGCTGTGAGAGAGTATTTTTGACATGTTAGAAGGACGTGCAGTGGCATCGAGACCCAGGTGCAAGACCAATACCGTGGATGGAAAGCCGTTATGGTTTATGGGCCATCGATAACAAAGGAAATCAGGGTCATCAAGAGGGAAAAAACAAAGCCCCCTACAAACTTTAACTCGGATCTCCTGATTTCAAGGGTAATGCTTGTCGAACGAACGGAAAATTATAAATATCCTTATCTTCAAGAACATATCCCCCACCGTGGTACAAAACGGGGTCCAATGAAGGACAGTGAAATCCTTATGCAGGCTCAAAATTCTCGAGCTGCATTCTAAAATAGTATATCTTGGGGTAAATTTGGAATATATCCAACGGTTGTTAGCTAATACATTGCAGAGGTGAGCTGTACCTCTGGGAAAGGAAAGGCAATTAAGAAACCATATGAGGTAATTGTTGACCGTCCAAAAGGGCAAGTTACAACGACGGGGATACGTAAAGAGTTCCAGGGAAATAGTCTTTTCATCGATTTGATTTGCGGAGGGGGGGGGGTATTGTGGTGCAGAGGAGAAGCCAGATGACCGCGTTGGGTCTCCACTGAAAAGTCAGGAAACATGGTTCAATTAGAGGCCAACGGTGCCTGATCAATCGAGCCTATTCGAGAGGTTTATCTCTCTACTGAATTTGAGTTCTCTGGAACCCGGGAGCACAAGATGGTGTTTTGGGCGAGACCCTTCTCAATGTGAGTAGTCGGATAGTATGTATGCTGAGGCTCAACATCCACGCGGTTAAAGTGCTACAGTTGGAAAGGAGCACGTTGTGGTGTCCGTCATTGCATTTCCATTGCATTTCCAGCATTGGGAATGCAATCCAAACTCATCAGCCAGAAATGGTTCATATTTCAGGCCCAGGCGGCGGCCATTTGATGCGATTGTCTATATCCCAGTTCAACAATCAACAAAGAAGGCCGATATTCGCCGCCATGTAGATCCTTTGTCTCCAGGCTAGGAGAATAATAACTAGGCGTAGATGATCTCTTCCAAGGCGTAATATTTATATACCGTATGCACTTGGCGATCGCATGAATAAAAAGCTATTCAAGCTTAAACGCACCAGCCATTCGAAAAGGCTCGCATGGCGTGCCGGAACATTAAGCAAGATGAAATGAGGCACTTATCTCCGGCCACGAGGGACCAACCACGGCTGACCGGAGCGCATATTGACAACAATGGTACCGAGTAGGTGGTAAGCCCAACTAGAGGATGATGTCAGTCGGGCCTCTGGGCATAATACCGGGCCAGAGACCGGTGATAAGAATAATAGGAGTGTTTTGTGTCAGGTCTTTGTGAGGACGAGAAAACTTTGACGTTGGGGGTTCGTCTTTGTTCTCCTGATTATGTAATCCCCCCATGAACTGCCCCGCCTCAAACCGCCCATCGGCATCCTCCACACGATGGGAGACATCGGTGACTGGGAGGGGAGGGGTTAAGGAGAAGGCGGGGCATGAAAATAAGGCCAGGCCTGACCAGAGACGGTACAGGAGGCATTATTGCCCAGATTAGACGTACATTGTACATGTGCATGCATGGTTGCCCTATATATGGACGTGCTGCCAAAACAACCCTGCGTTGTATAATTACACCGCACTGCATCATGTCGCTCCACAGTCTGAGCGGCAGAGCCACCCCAAGCAGATCAACCTAGGCTTTTATATTTATCTCGCTTATATCGACCCCTAGACTTCTCTGTACGCCTTATATAGCAATATCCAGTGCACACCACGCCGCAGACGAAGCGTAGGCTGTGTGGATCCACGAAGCTTGTTCAACGCCATGATCTGAGACCTTGCATTTGGGATTTCTGTAGTTACATGTGTAGGGCCCAAGTGTACATATGGACAGTCTCACCCCCTGGAACTGTCGATCGACAATTTGGTATGCACATAGGAGGTAGTGATATTAAACATCATACCAGATGCTTTGAACGCCTGGACGATGAATATAAAATAAACCGCAGCGAGGGAGGCTCAATATGATGGGCCTTCTTTTGAACTTGGGGCAATTAAAATGTATCCTGTATAAAAATGGACCTCTGGAAGAAGGTACTGAAGGGAATGCGATTCCAGTCCCATCCAGCCCAGATTAAGAGTTGAACAAATATGGATGCTGAAACTCATGGGGAGGGCTGAAATGTTCCCCATGGAATGATACAGAAATATATTTTTGCTGGGCTTTGTTGAGATGGATTGTGTTTCAGATTGGCATGATGTTCCTTCAAGAGCACACCTAGGTCTACCAAGTCGGGGAATGGAAGTTAGATACAGAACATCGCCAACCTCGTCAACCTCCTTGCTGCCAGCGGATGCTTGATATTTCTCGAAGGACCGGGAAAAATGACGTCGTCAGGCACCAGGTCCAATTTTAGCCGCCAAAGATTAAAAATACACGGGGCTTACCGCGGAATTACCATATATAGTCACGTGGACTGCCAAATAGTGCTTGAAAGTTTCAAGCTCCGTACCAATCTGCGTAAGCATCTGTATGAGCCTCATCCGCAGCCCAACACGAACATCAGTCAGCATCGCAAGTGATGTCAAGACCGGACATCGCGCGACCAACCCCTCCTCCCCTCCCCAAACCTGAAATCCTCACTCAACTACCAAGCCGTCTTATTTACCCTGCCATCTGCCACAAACTGCCTCGACGAACCCGCCAAACCCTCTGCCGTCTGATCGATCCTATCCACTCCCTCGAATCCGTCGCGTCCACGAGCGAGTAACCGAGACACCGGAGAGAATCGCTATTGTCTGGTCTTTGATCAGTCTCCCCACAAAGAGGTTGCCTTGGATTAGCATCGCTCTTCGAAGAAACAGTGAATGGAGGGTATCCTTCTCTCAAACGATAACGGAGACAACCCGCCTTATTTCACCCCACGGAGAGGCCTAGAACTTCCCCTCGACATTGCTATCACAACGATTGTCGATACCAGCGATCTAGATTGCGATTCACTGAGAGAAGATATATATTACACGAGCAGGCAAACCTGAGCCTGCTGTTCCTCCAGGCGATTTCCCCTCTTTATGATATTCACTCCATTTCCCAGCCACCCAACAGCTCATTTTACCAAAAAAGATACCCCTCTCTGAAACCAGTGAATATGTATAGCAACTCGACCTCGTCTGGTCTGGTTGTCTTTCTGTGAACAACTCTGTTGTTTCCCAGAGCCAAAATGTCCTCTCATCGTATCGGGGGAAGTCCCCACCCACATCATTCACCTTCTCAAATTGCTGTTCTATCTCCTCCGTTCCCCGCCCTCAAGACCCCGCCCGGCGGCGTGCTGTCAGAGTCTCGTCTTGCATTTTCTGTTCTTTCTATCTGTACAATCCTTTGCTGTTCTCTATTTCTGCCATCCTTCGTCCTGTCGTTCTTGTCTGTCGCTACGAAAGACCGTCGTTGGGACACCTTATACGGAAAGCAGAACCAAACCTCGCCATCAGCCATTCCTTGGTGAACTCTCGAGATTCGCAAACCCTTGTCTCGATTTCTCGACTATTCCCCCTCCGAAAAATGGCGAATCCTGAACTCAAGCGAGCCTCGACTGAAGCTATGCCTACCCCTGTATCCTCCACCGTCGTCCTGCGCTGTGCACCCGGAATTAGATTATTATCCGCGGACTGGAGAGGCTCCTGTGAATCTCACAGGATGAAGTCCCAGCCAGAAATACTTGCAGAATCGTGTTTAGTTGTTGCGACCAAGGTCGACGACGTTCGCCCAGCGTGTCCAGGTTCGATTCCGGATCACAGCGAATTCTTTACCCCTGAATCTTCTTCAACCTTTGACAGCCATGCTACATCTTCTCCGACCTCTGGAATGTTAGAGCTGTCTACTCCAATATCGTCAGCCTGCCCTTCTCCAACGCAGGTCCCTCCCCGCCTCAAGTCCATTTTAAAGAACCCAATAATTTCGCAAAAGCCAAGTGGGTTTCATTTTGCAATGAAAATTGATATCGAAGACAAAGACGGATATGAAGCTGGTTCTGATCCTGATGATGACGACGATGGAAGCATGGAAGACGATTCCGAGGACGACGAATCCGCTTGGTCTGACGAGTATGACGAGTACGACGAGTACGAAGAATCCGAGGATGGAGGAGGTACGTACATAGCTCATAGTAATCGAACTCCCCGACTCGTATCAATTGCTGACCCTGTTTCTATCATAGATGCCGATTCAGACTACGAGGGCTCCTTTATCCATTTTGTTAATTCTGTTCGCTTCAGCTTGAAGGACGACGTACGCATAATCCCTAGAAGGGACGAAAATTACGATAATGGGGCGGAACCAGAAATGACCTTCCATGAACAAGCCCATCTTATGCATGCTTCAGAGCACGCCACCTTCGAGGTATATAGTGTGAACCAAAAAGACTACGATCCTAGCGAACATAGCCCTGACGTTGTCGATCTTGACAAACAATTGTTTATGGCCTATATTAATGGCATTCGCACTATGCACACGGACGACTATAAACCAGTCATACACTCCCGCACTCTGCATGCCACCCCATCCAACGTCGACATTATCCCTATTACAGAACACCAGGTGAATGCCTACCTTGACCGTGTTGTTGATTCACTTCTCGGGTTCTTCCCGTATCTATTTGCGAAGGACGAATATAATCATATTCTGGATAACGCTGAGGCTGCCACCTCGTTTGACGATTTCAACAATATCGTTTACGAACCGAACTCGAGGCAACTCCAACGGGTTATCACCAACCATCTCTCGAGAAAGCTCGAGGATGCCCCCATGGCTGTGGATAATGAGGTCCTCGACTGGGTTGCTGGAGAACTTATTGAGCCTCTGGGACGCCACGCTTCGTTTCGCTTGGAATAGGGCGCTGGATTCTTAACCCTCTCAAAATAAAAGCCCTCCCTTGCATCCCTATTTCCATGCATTCCGCGCTTTCTTCCGTCTTTTTGTTTTCGCTCTGTCTCCTCCTCAAAGGTTGCGTTCTTTCATTTCTCTGTTGGAAACCCAATTGTTTTCTCTGTTACGCTATTTACAGCACAGGTGTCATGGGAAAAAGGTATCATGCTCGGCATAGACAAACAAAAAAGGATTTCGGGAACGCCATGGTTAGATCATAAAGATTAGAAAATCATCCTTCGTTCTGTGAAGTTTTAAACGTATCTTCATGTTATTTTTTCACGCGCTGCTTCCACTATCTTGAGAAATATTCATCAGATGTAACTTAAATTCGCGTGATAGAGTCAAAAACCCCACTACCTGATAATTGTATTCGTTAAAGTCCACGAAACAACATCCTACTCCAGGTCTCGATCTGGAGGACTTGCGTTCTGCGTGTGATGAAGGAGCGTTTGCTTACTAATCCATTTCCGTCTGGAATCGCCCACGCTCCCGTGAACATCAACGTGCATTGTCATTAACATTGCTTCCCCGCCCCGTGTATCTCCCACCAAGATTGCCGTCACCCCCTAGCTTGCCAAGATATACGATTAATGTAAGCCTGTTCATACATGACGTTGTTCAACAGAACTGATTCATCTTCGGATTTGTGGATAGTCCCCAAGGCCAGGTCGTCGGTCTCATGAACATCATCCAAACCGGACCTAACGAGATCAACAAAGGAAAACAAGAAAAGGCCCCCCCGAATATAGAGATGAAACGGATGGAAATATTGAACGTCCAATTCACCAGACTTGGGAATATGGTTGCGGTATTTCCCCGCTCCCCCGTGGATTGGACCTGGGGGCGGAAATACCAAAGCATGGGGGCCGTTGGACAAAAGCGGTTCTCCGAACAGGCTAGGGGTTTTTTCCTGCAGAAATTTGGTTTGCAAGTTTGGTTCTGGCTCAACTTTCTCGACCGTGGGAATTGTTTGTGGTCAAGGAAGCGACCTGATTTTGTTGCGGTTGGTTGGTTTGGCCCCCTTGCTACGAAATGAAAGGAAACAAACATAGTAGAACGGTTGGCCCCATTGGCGCATCCACATATCAAGCACGTGTCCAGTGAAATACACAAAAGGCTTTCATTTTCGAACCAAAAGAAGGGTCTTGTACTCGGATATGCGGCGGCGGCAACCAGTGGCCCTGGTTGAAGAAGAAAAATGGAAGCTTACGAAGCCGGGGGAGCTTGGAAAGGCAAGATAATACCAGGGAACCTAATACCAGCCCCCAATGTTATCAATTGTGGTCGCAGATTATAAGGGTCGATGCATTGTTAACCGGACGCCATATCAGGTTCTACGACAAGGAGGGTCATAATTTATGACTTTACCACCCGTCTTCGTCTTGTTTGCTGCCTGGCTCCGGCCCGCCTTCCATTGGGCAAACTCGTTCATGCTCGAGAGTGCCCGCGAACCATAACAATATCCTTGGTTCCATCTTAGATCTCCCAAGCTGTGTAATAACTCTTCCCTAGTGCAATCTCGACCCAGGATACAACTGCTTCCCATTTGGAACCTCACGGATTTTGAGGCAACTGGATAAAGCAAGATTGCGAAATTGCGAGCACGACAGGTATATCTGCTTACATCTGCCTGGCCACATGGAAAACATGATCTCCGGCACCCAGAACCGTGGTTTGAGTTCTCCATAGCAAAACTGCATGATGGACTTTCCTCATGGCCACCCAGAAACCGGGATTCTCAGGGAAATAACACTCCCCAACCACAGTAACCGTCTTGACCCTGGAATTATTTGGCTTGCACCAACGGTCCAGTGAGTGTCATTGCATATGCCGAGTCTTTCATCTTGAGAAACCGATTTTAAGACTCCGAGAGAAATTTTTTCTCCGTGAGACTTCCCTATGCCTCTCCTACGATCACTCCGATACTTTGTCTTCGCCATGAAAAATTTTCCAGACTTTTTTCGTGGATAACATGGAGTAAGATACTCTGAATTATTATCCTAATGAATGAGGTGAATATATTCATCTTTCTCTTCAATTCGATTATACGCCACGCAGCGTTATTGGACCCCAGTGTCATTTTCAGCTGAAGGCTATAATGCGAACAAGGGACTGGAGTTGAATACTCAAGCTTGCATGGCTTACGGCTGATCCATCCTTGCCTACTATGCTTACTAGGCTTGGGCCTATTAAGCCATGCCCTACGTTATTAGATATTCCCCCCTTTTCGAGCCTCCTGCGCTCTCCTATACTGCTATAACTACCATATGAACTGGTCGGCTTTCTTTGGAGACATGGATATTCATGCTGGGTGAGTATTGGTTTGTGTGATGCAACAATGCAAATTTTCACATATTATTCTGAATATATAGTCCCAAAAACAGAGACTAGATGAGGGTAACTTTCACTTATCAGCCAAAACATTTGGGACAGATCTTGCATTCTGGTGAACACAAACTCAGCAAAAACCACAGAAATTGGCAGTTGTCTGAAATATCAAAACCCTACAACTATGGTAAAAAAAAAAAAAAAGAGAGAGAAAAAATATACCATACCCAGCACAAGGAAATAGAGCTGTGTGCCTGGGGAACACAACTTTCTTGCGCGTTAAATTAGGGTTTGGCTAGCTAGCAAAACCCGCCGCCAAACTTTTACCGATCTTGGGTTCTCCTCGATTGAGTTTGACCCATCCCGATACCCGAGCTACTCCGTACCACGAAGCAACAATGCGCACGTAAGTGTGCTTTCAACGAGAAAATCTGTCAATGCCAGTTGTTATATCGATGCCGATCGACTCTTTCTCTCGTGTTGGCACGAGGTTGGGATCCAATCAAAAGCGAACAGAACGGTCTCAAGAAAGGGAAATTCCCACCTACCATAATCTCCTAGATTTGGTACCGAGGAGAGAAATCCCCGCTCTCCGCGAGTTATCCACTCTCTTCGAAGGATCGGGGAGTTTTCCACCCGTCTTTTGACAACAAGGATCAATGTGAGGGATCAGCTGTCGTTTTGGTCTGTTGGAGGTATTTTGGTCAATAGCCATATAATCGTGCTTACGTTTGGCCACGGGTGCAGCGCAAAAGATGCATGGGGTGGGTGGAAGCAGAGGCACGATTAGCGGCAGAAAGTGAAAAGCGACCCAACAGGACTAAGATTGTAGCATCAAATCGAGATGCCACGGCATAAATAATTGAAACCGCACGATGCTACACTTGAACTTTAGCTACCCCGCTGTTCCAGGTCAAACGTATGTTGATCAGAGCAACTCCCAAGGCCAATATGGAGAAGGTAGGTGGAGGGGAACTATCACCCCTGGGTCAGTCTATTATCCTTTTTAGTCCTGAAAGCAGTTACGTCTGAGATTGTTAACTTGTGATAAGCGACAGACGCTCGATGGCCCCTTGATTGCCTTGGGTAGGCGGCGACGATTTTTAGTTTACGACCCGCGGGCATACAGTCGCTCTGCAGAAGTATTGGCAACCCCCACCCAAATTCTACCTCAACCAGTAGTGTATATTTTGGTGGGGGTTGCCAATACTTCTGCGTCAGTACAGCATGTTATTCACGACCAGAAGTGCATGCTGAAACATCTTTACTGGATAGATCCCGCCCCCCCATCATAATAACACGAACCCCACAAGATCCCAGGATACGGAGTATGATCGAAGCGAATTTGGGTCGCGGATCGGCTAATAAATCCCCGAAAATTCGAATCTGTGGGAACTTTTGTTGATCGGAGAGTTGTTACTGAGTCAGGGACTGAGATGCCCTCCGTACTAACAGAGTACAAATGACTATCTAAAATGCCCATGCTTCCAGAAATGGAGATAAGCCCGTCGAGGCACGCGCTGAATACGGCATATAACAGATCTACGACTTTGCTCATCGTTAGACCGGGCTATTATTCTATGAAACGGATGTACGGGGTGCAAGGGTATTCCGAACGACACCTCTTGGTACCAGACTTCCGATAATTGTGGAAGAAGTCCTTGGATCACAGTGCTGGCTAGCTGAACGAGAGCCAGGGCAGTGTCTCCACAAGTGAACAAATTTTACCCCCCGATTACATTCAATATATGTGCCGGAGCAGTTGAAAAACGCCCACCGTTGATGGAGGCTGATACGGTTTACGTCAAATACAAACCAGGACGCCAGTTCAAACGAACAAACTCTTTTATGCCCGTTTTTAACGGCCCAAATCTCCAGATAACGGAGTTGGAAGGAGGCCATCAGCAGCCGAAGGATCAGGGCTAATAGAGGTTGATGCTCTGGCGTGACACTTCCCGCTCCTGACTAACCGAACATAAATACGTGAGTTAGCCGGAGCTTCGTTCACCAATAGAGGATTTACAACTGCGACGTTACATATTCGCGGCTGCCGTGTAGTGGATCCCACATCAAGCCCTTGATGGATCTTGCTGGAGGCAGACGTCCTGGATCGGATTAGGTGATACGCATCGACTAGGGCCTACACCCCCTGTACAGGCAAATAGTCGGTGCAGCAGGAAAATGGTTCAGATCCCAAAAATTCTACCCATTCCTCGATAAAAGAACAGGATATGTATTGACAGTAATTATCATAGATCTCGTCCTGGGTACCGAAATACACAGAGATTATCAGGTTCTTACCTGTCTGGTAAACATCAAAGTTGCTCTCATATCAAACCAGTGTCTTCAACAGAAGCCGAATGCCAACGCCACGAAAACGGGCCCTGGCCTCTATCGAGCGGACCTAAACGGCAGTTGTTACTTGAACAGCCATAGCGTCGCCCGAGATCAACTTGCTTTCCGTTCCAACTTCTTGGTCCTCGCTACCGTCAGCTTGTTCTCCCAAGCGGAGATACTGGAGCCTCCTTGGCGTGTACAAAGTTTGACAGGCGGCTCGAAGAGGTGTCTGGAATCCCTAGGCCTAGTGGTAAGGGGGTAGTACTTGGACCCGAATATTTGGATCCATAGCTTTCCGTAAGGTTTCTCTTTCTTCGTCGCCAGTTTGTCAGGGGTGTGGTTTCTTTTGTTGGTCAAGTTTTTGCTTCTTTGACATCTTGCCATGGATGACAGCACAATTATTGAGATATGGACAGAATATGCTTTGGGGATTTTTCTTTTTGCCCTTCGATTCTACGCAAGATGGCAAACAGTCGGGCTGAAGCAGTTTGGTCTCGATGACTTTTTCTGTGCTCTTTCAGTGGTGAGTAAAGAACATCCATGGGTTTCATAGCAATGCTGATTCAAGCTTCGCAACATAGTGCATTTACACAATCAACGCCGGAACCAACCACGGTTATGGTAACTCCTTGCCCAAGAATATGCTCTTGGCAATGTGCTGAACTAATATGGAACTGCTGGCAGAGAAATATGGGACGAATGTTGGACTCAATTCAGAAACAGCTCTACTACTCCCGCCCGAAAAGGTTCGCGATTTCATTCTTGGGTCAAAATGTCTTTACGTAGCCTGGATCTTCTATATGACTCTTACCTGGGCTCTCAAGGGAGTCCTATTGACGCTGTACAACCGCCTCACATATCATATATGTATGTTCTCAGTTGCGTTGGCAGAACAGTATCTCAGTGAGGGAATATCAGCAAAATACTCATATTTTAGTGTCCTTTTACTCACTGTCTTTTGATCATGTAGTGTGCTTTGGTCCCTCTGCCCCAACCTCCTCCTTTTCTTCTATCCTTAATATCCTATATGTTCCACCTCTTTACTATATATATATATCTTATGTCTGTACTGTCATCATGTTTATTCCCCCTACTAAGCATCCTCTATTATCCTCTGAGTATTACTTGACCTTCAGTCTGTCTATTTTCTTACTATCTTTAATAATTATTTAGGATTCTTTCAGTGTCTCCTATTATAACATCCTTAATGATATTCTAGGTCCCAGGCTTCCTATTAATTTCATTAACACTCTGAGGTCTGAGCAGGTAGATGAGGCTACTTGATTAGCTGTGCTAATACTATCTATTCCTATTTTACCTGCTAGGCCAGTGCTACTGATGTGATTTACTATTATACTAGTAATACCAGTACAGCCTATCTTTATAGCTTTATTAACTGTGCTAGTACTATCTATACAGTCTATCTCTTTCTTACCTACTACATCTACTTGATTATTATGGTAGGCTGAGTATGAGACCTATAATTATTAAATGTATGAGATAAACTAGCATTTTAACTGTCTCTTTTATTATCTTTATTAGTTCTGACATTCTCTGTGTGTCTATATGCTATATACCCTCTCTATGAATTTTATTTCTTAATTATTTATTATTAATTTCTTTCCTCTTTTTGATTTTAGACTACTGTCTCTCCATATTCTTAGTATTAATATTAGATTGTTAATTTTATTCATAAGATTATGAGATTTATAGGGTTATTTTGAGTTAGATCATTAATATCTTCATTTAGTATATATATATATCTTTTATTATCTATTACTCTTTATTAGTCTCTTTCATTATTTACTGTCTTCTGTACTTTTTATCATCTATATCTTTATTCATCTTATTTTATCTTTATTTAAATATTACTTCTTACTTTTTATTATTATATTTTCTATTACTCTGTCTTTTCAGATTCCTTCATCTTCTATCCTCTTTATAGTAAATTTAGTGTTTTCTTCTTCTTCAGTTTTTACATCTAAGATCTCTCTAAATTTTATATTATTATTAGTTCAGACTAGACTGCAGACAAGTCTGAGTCAAGTCTAATATAGGGGTGTCCGAGCTGAGTTACTCGATATATATATATATATCAAGGTGAGTTACTTGCCTGGCTAGCCCTAGGCGAGTCAAGTCCGAGTTATATATATATACCTTCAAATCGAGTAATTTTGACTAAAAACTCGAATATTCTCCGGATAATTTGAAAAAATAGCTCAAAATGGACTTATAATATAATAAAAATAGTAGAAAATTCATTAAAAAGCATTAAAAATCATAATATTAGTGTATTTTATTAAAATATTAGTAGTTTTAGAGATATCTACTATATAATTATCATCCTAAAAGCTTCAAAAAGGCTTTAATCTATACTTTTATATAGCTTTGAAATTACCCGGAAACTATTCGAAATATCCGAGTTTTTGTAGGCTTAAAACAAGGAATATCCAAGTTATAAGTAAGCCTATTCAAGGCAAATAAAAACGAGTAATTTCAAGTCTGAGTTGAGTTTTATACCCAGAATTACTCAGCCTCATCTGCACTCTAGTTCAGACTTCTATTCCTCATCATACCTGCAACAGCTACTACAAGTAATATACTATTAGTTCTTAATATGTCTGATATTCAGTGTATCTGAATTTAGTCAGAGTAACTACTCCTCTAGTATCTATTTCCTCTAGATCTATTCTGAGTAAGAGTTGTATCTACTTGAATTGTCATCATCAGCTTTCAAACTTCCAGTATAAGTATTATGATGGGTATTAAGCTACCTATAGAGCTCTAATTAGACCTAATATTACTACTATTACTTAGATGCTTCTGCTCTATACTGACTGTAATCTTAAACCTCTATCTGACTACTAAAGTAGTTATTATACTGCCTGTAAAAAGGGGGTCAGAACTAGAGTAATTATTAAGTGTATTATGTGTGAGGTCTCTTTATTAAATTATTATAAAAGATACTATTAGAACTACTGAAATATTACTATTATCTATTATTATAAAGATTATAGTTTTAGACCTTTTTCTAATAGCCAGTTCAGTCATTATCTAAACTACTATAATAATAAGAGGCTTCAAGATGCTTTTTTATATCTTACCTGTAATATCTATCTTCAGTGTTTTGATGATCCCCTGAAAGTTAATGTAGATATTATTTAATACTCTACTTACTTTATATCTGATATTCTATTTATTCTTACATCTTTATTTAATGTTGCCCACTAAGAACCTCTGAATCTTAAGTATATGAATAAGATCTATTCTGTGTGTAGCACTTTATTCTGAGCTTCTAAGTTACTCAAAATAAAACATTCTCAGAGTTATATTAACTACTGTAAGAATGAGGAGATTATCTTTACTTCCTCTTTTATATCTAAGTTTATTAAAGAGTCTATTATTTACTTTTTCTTCTCTAGAGCTTATAAGCTATCATCTTTCTTCTTTCAGAATATATGTTTAATAAATTTATTATTATTATTTACCTCTATTAGTTTTAAATTCCTTCCTTATCTTTCAGCTAATAAGTATCTATATATCATGCAGGTTCAGAGTGGTATCTACCATATAATAGAGTCATTAGAGGTAGATACAGACTCTATTACTTTTACTCAGCTTTATTTTCTTAATCCTTAGAAGGCTGCTCAGAATTGTGTTCAGAGTTAAGATTTTGAGCCTAGATGATATAAGGTTATCATCTTACTCAATATCTATATTTATTTAAATAATCCCTTTATTAGTGTTCTCTGTCAGGTTAAGAATATTCTATATAATAGTACTAATAGATTTTTTTATCTACATCTGAATTCTTCCCTTCATCTTATGTCAAATAAGAATAGAGAGCATCATTATGATCTATTTATTACTACTAATAAGCTTATCCTGTTCATGCCTGACATGACCCATAAATTCTCTAATATTAGTTATAGAGATGTGTGTCTCTATCTCTATTAGACTCCTACTACTAAAAATCTATTAAGTTATTGAGTTGCACTTTAGGGGCTTCAAAAGAATAATTCAGCTTTGAATTTTATAGAGTCTTCTTCAGGATTTATAATAATAGGCCCTACATTAAATTTAATGACTTATTTTTATATCTTCATTCATTTTCAGCATTCTCTCTTCTTTCCTTTGGTGTATACCCTGTTCTACTCTGCTGAAAGATTTAACTATTCATATCATATAACTCTAGATGGTTTGATGGCTGAAGATTAGTCCTACCTTATATATATCTTAATGTTTTGATTTACTAATTAGCTTTCTATTTTCTAGGTATATCTTATAAGTATAAGAATCTAATCATTATCTAGTTCTATTACTATTAGCTTTATACCTATGCTGATTTCTTTAATCTTTCTTATTGTAGCTAATTCCTCTTTCAGTAATAGCTGCTGAATATGTAGCTAGCTATTGATAATTTTAAGCTTAAATTCTATCTTTATAATCAGTTAAAACTCTATGTAAATCTTTATGGCTCTTTCCAGCTTCAAATGCAGAATAACACTGATACTAATAATACTAATTATAGTATACTACTTACTCAGTTTATTAGGAGGTTCTATCATCATTAAAATGCCTATCAGAGTTTCATAGCTTTAGTATGTCACTTTTATAAGCCTACTCTGTTTATTACCTTCACTATAAACTCTGAGTGAGAGGAGATTCAGTCTAAGCTTCTCTATAATAATAATGGAAAGCCTATACAGTATTGGAATGATTAGACTGGCCGCTGGGACCATGAATTTTCATGCATGTTTAGTTTGGTTTGGTTTGGTTTCAGTCCCATATGTGGAATAAAATATGACCTCAAGAATTTAGAACATATTTAATGACTTAATTATAAATTATATGTAGGTAAATGGACTAAATGAGTAGGTTTGAAGCATGAAAAATAACCTCTTTTAAGAAATAAAGCATGTAAAATGACTAAGGAAAGTGTGATAGAAATAGGACCAGGTATGACCAGAATTTTAGTACTAGTTTGGTCTCAGAATAATTATGTAATAAGGTAATGATATTTGGTAATGCTTATAAGTAAAGAAGGCTCAAATCATTAACATTAACTTATAAGTATATCCTCCTCCTTGATTATGGTCTCCTTGTGAGAACTATCTGTAATCTTTCTCTCCCTATCATGCTTTATAATCATCATCTTCTTGATTGTATCCCCATGTAATTAATCCTAATGATAGTAGCATATATTATAGCTTGAATTGAATTTCCATTCTATTCCCACATCAGCTAGGGATATTACCAGAACATCTTGAGCCATTTTTGTAACTGTAGAGTAGGTATGTGCAATCACAGCTCACACATCAAGGATTTCCTTATCCTTAATGATGGTCACACCATCATGAAGGTAGTGATCAAACTCAGTTATACAAGATGCTAGTCTAGCCTTCTTTTGACTGGCAATTAATATATTAAGGTTCTGTGCATACCTAGGGATTAGCATAACTATATCTATTTGCCTGATCTAGTGTTACTAAAAAGTGTTATCTACCTGGAAATTATTGTCTGCTATATCCATATTGTCAAGGGGTTTGACATCTGGAGGTTCATACTAGTAATAGTGCTTATTATAGAATAACTTGATAATATCAATGTATATCTGATGCTCTTCCTTTATCCAGTCTTCATCAGAGTATACATTTAATTGGAGAGATGGATTTAGTACAGCTATAATAGTATAGAAATCTACAAATTGCTGATCTATCTTACTGTAATAAATAGAGAGCTTTGCCTTTACTACCTTAATAGCTCTATATATAGCTTGATCCCATTCAGTAGCACCATAACTCTTTGCCAACTAAGTATTAAGGTAGTTAAATAGATAATTATACACTCACCATGCCTGGGCCAACATAGGTGTCTGTGTCTGCAAAACTGCCTTGATTATTATATAGAAGAGATAAAGTAAATCAATGACATATTATAGCTGGGTCCATTCTGATCCTGAAAGCTTCAAGGATTGAATCTTTTTTCTTTCAGAGTCATCCACTTAGTGATCAATTGAATTCTGAAGCTGAAGTACTTGAACTGCCATTTCATATATTAAACTCCATTGGGTCTTAACATCCTGTATCATCTTAAGGGGTGTAGTCAAGATAGGGGTTATTATATGTTGAGTCTTAAAGAATTGTTGCTTCTATTTTGGTGAGATACTGATTATAATGATAATATGGTGAATTTAATATATATTATGATTAGCATTTATTCTCTTCAAATAGAGCAGGAATATGACCAAATATTATTATCTTATGAAGTGTTAAGGAGAATGTAATATTCTCATCCATGTGAATATCTCTCTCATTAAATGAGCTGATTATCATATTGTGTTCTGCCTCAATGTGAAGTTTACTAATCAGTGCCTGCACTACCAGTTGAATAATATGAGCAATGCATGGGATATAGCTCTGATTCTTATCTCATTGATATCCAATCAATCTCTCCTCCAAGCTTTATATCATTATTGAATTGTTTTTTGCATTATCAGTAGTAATAACAAGTAGATTTGATGAAATATCCCAGTGGTCATTTTAAATGACATTATGTAGAATTTCTACCAGGTAGTCCTCAGTATGACTTTGAATTAAGACCTTAAAATCAATTAGTTGCTTCTTGTACTCCCATTGATCATTAATGAAATAGCAGATAACTCCTAGAAATGCCAGGTTATTTATACTTGTTCATATATCTACAGCTAGGGATATTTTTCTCTGCTGCTTCAGCTCCAGGCCTAAATCTTCCATATTCTTAGTATAGTGTTAATTGAGGTTGTCTTGCAGACTTATTTGATAGGGGATTTCCATTGGAGGTTTTAGCATCTGCAGTAGGACTTGGAATTTGGTGTTTTCAATTGATTGAAGTGGAAGGTTCAGGGAGATATAGATACAGAGTATTTATTCATGAAAGGCCTCAGGTGTGCAGAGTGGAAGGTCTATAGTAATAAACTCCAGTTGTGGTTATTTCTTCATTGTTTTCTAAAGGAATCATCTCATTAGTGTTACCCAAAAGTGTTATCTAGGGGAGAGATAATATAGATCTCACTAGTCCTTCTAGGATATTATCATTCCTTGATTTTTGATTCTAGCTGCATCCAACTGACTTGAGGTGTTGGGTAATCCCATCAGGATCATATCCACTTCATAATGAATGAGTCTGAATGGCATCACAATGCTTGCAATAAAGAAATGGCTGTTCAGTTTCTTTCTCAGCTACCTGTTGAAAGGAATCCCATTGATCTGAGTGTTATTAATGAGAAGGTTTTCAGAGCTTTTACTTTATTAGGTTGGATATATAGCAATTTGTGGTAGACCATCAGAATTAAAATAGTAGGGTATGTGCATCTTTATAGATAATATATCTCTTCCCCTCAATAGTAATCTCAGGAAGTTTAGTAGATTCAGCTATTTGAGATAATAGAGGAGGGAGTAATATGATAATAAGATAAATATAATAATTTAAAGTTATTCTGCTATATAACTAGGAGAAGAAAACCCTAACCATGCTAGTACATGTGAGGAGGCTGCCTATCTCAAATTCCTTTGATGAGGAGAATAGAAATAATTAATCCTAGATATTAATATAGAAATGACATTAATCTTGTTAAATATAGTAGAAATATCATTATATTATTACTGAAAAGTGTTACCTTTAAAGCTTAGAGATTTATTTGATATAATAAAAGAATAAGATGCTGTTGATATATATATATATGGAATCTCATTGAAAGCATTGAGAAATATATATATATTTTGATGAGTACTACTGGTTTTCTACTGTAGCAATTCTAATTAGAAAATAGAGGTAATAAAATTTAATTCAATTAATTATATTGTCTTATCCTTCCCCCTATCTTCACTCTACTATACTAAAAGAGAAAAATTTAAAAAAACTCCTCCTCCTCCTTCTCATCCTCCTTCTCCTTCTCATCTTTCTCCTCCTCCTCATCCTTCTCCTTCTTCTCATCCTCTTTCTCTCTCTCTTTCTCTACCTCTCTATCCTTAATAATTTACTCCTCCTCCTCCTTCTCATTCTCCTCCTCCTCCTCATTGAAGGTGAGGATAACCTCAAACTTATCCTCTAATATCTCCTCTAGTAGAGGCAGCTCCTCATAATGGGCCAGATCAACCTGAGTATTAAAATCAGCTATCTTCTGATCAGCTGTATTAATATCAACCCTAGTAGCAAGAAGATTAACCTGGCTAGAGAGCAATGTAGCCTTTTTGATGTCCTAAATCATTATGTGCATATAGGAGGTGAAGAGGTTCTTAATTTCCTTCTCATTGTAAACCTACTAATTCATTTAATTAGATTAGAAGAGTGTTATTAAAGAGTGTGACTAGAACTCTTATCTATTTAAGCTTTTTAGCCTCATACTTCAGAATTTCCTCAACCTACTTCTAGTAGTATTTCTTCCTGACAGCCTTCTTCATGGCCTCTTTCTACTCTACCTTTACCTTATATCATTCCTGAGAGTGCTTCTGATCTCAATGCTTCTACATCAGCTGCTTTATTACCTTCTTCTCTAATTTCTTATGCCCAGCCTCATTGGCCTCATTCCTAACACAGATTAGCTGAATTCATATACAAGTATTACCATAGATTGTTATTATTTGTTTCCCTCACACAGCTTCTTCAGTGTAACATGGTGCACCTTGCAGTTAGCCTTACCCTGTTTGAATGCTTCCTTCTCAGGCCCCTCAAGCTGATAGTGATGCTCACAGATCTTAGTTATGTAGATCTTAAAGGCAGGTAAAGATATGACTAGTGGTAGTAGTGGGAGAGAGTGATAATTATGATAGTGGGATAGGGATATTAAAAGAGGAGAGGTGAGATAGTGGTAGGAAAAGAAGGAAAGAAAGAGAAGAAAAGAAGGAAAAATAAAAAGATAGGAGGAATTTCTCTAATTTAAAAGTAGATTATTTACATTTGATGTATTTATATTTAATATTCTTTGTATGGTGTTGCCAGGCAATTTATATCAGAAATAGACCTAAATGATAGTTATAGGTTACTAAGGTAGCTGATTGGAGTTAAAATTTCAATAACATTTCTTTTTTTTTTCCTTCTCTTTCTCTCTCTCTTCTTCTTTTCTCTATTTATTTTATTTCTCCTCTCTTATCATCTCAATCAGCTGTGTCTCTATCTCCCCTGCCCTTTATTCAAATGCATTGATACCCCCTTCCCTGATTTGAAAATGTCAAAGTATATCCCCCTCCCTCATCAAGTGATAATGAAAAATAGTGCACCTGGTTGCAAAGCAGCCTATAAGGCATGCATTGCTGAGTAGGAGGCCAAGTGAGATTAATATCATACTAAGTTCCTCAATGCCTTGAGAAACTGCTGAGTCAAATGCAATCCCAAGCCCTGCCACTACTATAATAAGAATAGTAAGTTATGGTCATACTTTTTAGTAATGCTTAGTAGCTCATTCAGGTCAATAGAATGGATTCAGGAGGTCTGGTTCTATCAGAAATCTGAGGAGCTCATTTTTATCAAGACTATAATGATATGTCTGATCTGTGAGATTAATAGTGGGAAGCATTACTTTCAGTGCTCTACCCTTAATGCCATCTAGTTGGCAGTAGAAACAGCCCTCATTACTTTTTTTGAGTGTAAGTTAACTACTCTACTAAGTCTACTAAATATATATACTGATTATATTATGAATATAGGTGGAGTTAAAATGATAGTATATGAAAAGTGGTTGACTCTCAGAGTTGAGGATATGTGATTGATGAGGGAGGTAGTAAATGCAATTAGATTGGAGTACTTTAAGTAGACTGCCCCCAAGGTTTAAAAGGATTTTTTAATGTTTTTGTGTGTTTTTAGTTTTTTAGTTTTTTTAGTTTAGGGTTGGGGCTGGGGCCTTTAGGCAATGAAAAGTAATGATATTTGGTAATACTCACTAGTGTAAATCTCCCAATTTAAAATTATTATATAGTGTGTGACAGGGCTGCTACTGGCTTGACACCATTAGTAACACATATGATTATGATTAGGTAATATTATGGTATTCCTGGTCCTATTTGATCTCATATATAGATAATGGGATCAAATGGGATCAGAACTGAAAAAATAGATATATAATATAATTTATGAGTAAAATATTCCTTTATAATATGATTCTGAACTAATTTATCTATACTATAATATGATATAGTATCTATATTAAAGTGATTTTACATAAAAAAAGACTAATATATTAAGTAAAATGATAAGAGTATACTTTAATCCTGGTCCCAACATGGTCTCAGCAGCCAGTCTAGGAATGATCAGCTCAATTTAATTACTAGGATCTTTAATATGAAGAATTAGATCCTGCTTTATAAGATTAAGAATAATACTCTAAGTAAATATATTACTCATATTTAAATAATTAAGTATCAGAAGAGGGGGCTGTCTCACTCTCACACTCTATACTGGCTGAAAGATAACCTATATTTTATTAAAAAAATAGATGATATTATGTCTACTGAGGTACTAAATCCTGAGGGGTCAGAAGGATAGTTACTCTATAATATTATTATTAAATAGCTGCTGTACAGGCTTTATAATTTGTGTTTCAACTCTAATACTTCTTGCTGCAAGAGGGATGTTAATGGTGAGGTCTATTATATTAAGTAGTTTTTCAAGCCTTTTACTAAGGAGATAACTATCTATTAATTATAATATTCTTAATACTATTATTATGAGAGTGGCCATTACTTTACCTACAACTCAGATAAGATTAGCTCTATTGAGGTTGATAATGAATGGATTGTCCTTTATAACTCTTATTTAACTTAGAAGTATAAGGCTTATATTAACATTAAATGCTATGTTAACATCTCTATAGTCAAATATCTCTATAAATATATTATAAAGGGTTCTGACTGTGCTACCATCAGTTTTAATGTAAATAATAATAAGATTTATGAGTATTACCTGGGTCACTACATTGATTATACTGAAGTGATCTAATAGACTCTAAGCTTTAATATAAAGAATTATTACTCTGAGAATATGAGCCTCATCATTCATCTTCCAGGCAGGCACTATATTATATATGACCCTAAGAAGCTCTATGAGATTACTTTTAACTATCTTAATGATCAGATATCTTACCTACTTGCTTTTTTTAAGTATAATTATGATAATTCTAAATCTATCTATCTGTACTATGACATGTCATATTATTTCACCTGGGACTTAAAAAATCTATACTGAAAGTACTGAAAGAAGCATTCTATTAGTAATATTATAAGGTAAATATACTCTCTCATATCTTTTCATAATGATGTGTACTATTTATACTGTTTACTCACTATTCTGAGAGAGGCTAAATCTTTTAATGACCTACTAATAGTTGCTGACATCAGATAGGATACTTTTTAGGAGGTCTGCTATATAAGAGGTATCATTTAGTATGATAATAAGTAGGAATATATCTTTAAGGAGACTTTAAAGATGAAAACTGAGAGAGTACTTTAAAGGATATTAATATCTATTATTATCTATACTAACCTACTATCTATTACTAATATCTGAGCCTATTTTTCAACCTTATTTATTAATAATCTGGACTTCATTCTTAAAGCCTACTCTTACAATCTACCTAATGACTGAATCCTTTATGAGTTAGCTATTAACTATAGGCTTCACCTTATCTGAAAGAGGCTTGCTCAGAAGAGCCTTAAGCTAGAGGATATTTAAACTCAGAACCTACTAAAGTTATATTATAGGTAAAAGTTAGAGGAGGATAATAATCCTCTGATCACACAGAAGCTTACTTATAACTATTAGGTACTAGCTGTCAGAGCTGAGGAATATAAAGCCCAGTTTAATATAGACTAGCATTTAGCCTATAATATTATCTTTATAGCTTTAAATACTAATCTTTATAATATAATGTTCTTTCTCAATGGTTCTAATAGAATAAATAAGATGTTTATTTATAATATTCTCACTAATTACCTATAATTCCTAAGTCAGATTATACTTTATATTATTAGTACAGATATTATTGCTCAGCTTCTTTCTGATAGTTATACTATCTATAAGTACTTCTATATCCTTATTAACATCTTATTTATATTAACTTACAACATATTATATAGTACCTAGCTGACTGAGCTTCTTTACTAAACCTCTCTCATTATCTAAGATGAAACTTTAATAACTTACTATTACATCTTTAATGTAGTTAATTAGACTCTCTATAATCTTTAGACTAATTTGCCTGAAAATGATAATGACTTTAGTAGCATTCTAATCATTTTTAGTAGTGACTTTTAGTAGACCTTATCTATTATTCTTCATGATATATGAGATGACATCATAGATATCTGCATGTAGTGTGTTAAGATTTAATTCTCTCTCTATATGCTCTATCTTTACTAGAACATGTATCTCTTGATTGCTACCCTTGAAGGTAGATTCTTTATAAATTAATTAGTTAGTATATTATATGATAATATGATGTAGTTCTTTAAGGTTATCAGCTAATTCTTCCTGAGTTATACTGAATCTCTAAGGTTGATGAGTTCATTAATTAGGTATATCTAGATCTATAGAATTAGTTCTATTAGAGAGGTTACTTTTAAGATTAGATGATCTTTATACCTACTAATGATACTATTATTTAGCTTAATGAGGACCTTCTGGATCATCTACCTAGTAAGCCTATTAAATACCTATTAATTGATGTGAGTAAATAGAATGATAATTAGCACTATAAGGTTACATAGAAATTTATGTATACTTAGAATGCTTCATCAATCTAACCTTTAATTCTATAAATCAAATAAAATATATTTCTCATATGTATGTATAATCTGAACCTATAGCATAATATTTATAATGAATTTCACATGATTCTTCTTACTTATTCATTCTGATATCTGAAGGTTTAATTGGATAATGAGTTATTTAATGGTGAGATGCAGCTTCTATATTAAATTAAATTATTAAGTAATATAAAGGATTTTATGATTATAATAGTTTGACTTCAGTTCTCTATATAGCTTACTTTTATGATGATAATCAACAAATTACAGGGTTAATTACTTAGTTATATTAGAATTAATCTCTAAGATTCAGTTTTCTCATATAGTTAGCTCTATGTTGCTCTCTCATGTGCTATAAATTACCATTAGATTTTAATATTTATAAGTAGTGTAAATCACTATTAGGTTATAAATAATGTGATTTATTCTGAAGTTTTTCACTTTTAATTTTAATATCTATATCTAGCCTCTTTACTTCTTTTTTTTTAGCTCTCTATTAAATTCATTATGTCTTCCTGCCTCTCTCATAATATCTCAGTCTTAGCCCTAAATTTATATCTTTATCTCTAATAGTTTTATTATTACTAACCTTAATGGCTATATTCTATTAGATAGGAATATTAAGATTAATGACTTTATTACCTCTACTGTTCTTCATGATATCCTAGGTCTCAAGATTAAACTGAAGTTGCCTATGATACTTTAGATTTATAATCTTAGCTAGTTAAATTTCATAGAGGATATATTTATTCAGACTAAGAGTACTCTGACTATAAAGTATATTCTTATGACTAATATAATTATTATATCTAATATTATTATGATAGTCTTATCTTTTCATTCTTAATTAGACTCTGAGGCTATTAGTTCCTCTAAGTATATAAGGGCTAGTATTAGCTCTAATAGTCTATTTTTATCTATCATTATTATTTATACTACTCATTGTGATATACTCACTAATTATTTTAATTATATTTTTAAGATCACCATCAAGATCTATAAGAGCTATAGTAATAATAGATACTCTAAGTTTAGAGTCTTTAGTATTTATTATATCTTCTTAGAATCTTCATATTAGAGCTATATCTCTCTACTGTGTATTGAGAATTTAGTTTCTATTAGTAATAATATCATTAGGTTTTTTACCCATAAAAGGAAGAGATTCCTCACTATAATTACCAAGTAATTTACCTACTTAAGTAATATTAATGTCTCTACTATCTCTAGCTTTAACCTTACTAGCTTAGTAATCTCTATTTAGTATGTCTTCTCACCTAATCTTTTATTTTATATTTACTAACTTACTCCTTCTTCTCTCTAATAATAGAGCTACTAAGTGATATAAAGTCTTTACTATTATAATCTCAAGTACCTCTCAGATTACTACCTTCTTTGCTAATGAACCTCCATTAATTCTATTAAGATCTTTACTCATATTACTATCTATTATTAAAGATGGAGGAGATATAGAGATGAATATTAATAAAGAAAAAGGAAAAAATAGTGAGAATGCTACATTAAGTAAGCTATTTCTACATACATTAAATTAGACTATAAAGTCTTTAAAGAAAAGAAAGAGATTATACTCTCTAAATCTACCTCTATCTGATGCTAAATCTTTGATGTCTTCTGAGGATTTAAACTTAGAAGATAAGATCTTTATTATCTTTTCTAATAATAATCAGAAGGACTCTAACACTAAGGATACTTTTTCTTCTTCTAATAGTGATACTAATAAATCTTCTATAGAGTCTTTAAAGAGAAAGAAATAAATAATTCTTAATTATAGAGTTTTATTTTTTAACCTCTAATCTGGCATTTTATAGGCTTACTCTATAGCATCTCATTCTGCAGCAGGTCAGGGGTTTTTTTTGATCTCTAAGGTTATTTTTCATTCAGTTCAGACCTTATATAGGCCTTAACATAGGACTCCAATTGATCATGTGACTTTGAATCACTAAGGGATAGCTTGATGAATAAAAAGGTGACATGCAGATGCATGGCACTGTAAACCAGAACTTGTGTAATATATATCCACATGTGTTGACCAGTATATTCGTCTGCTAACATGTGTGAGATAGGCTGGGACTTTGGCAGCACAAACTAGTAAAGATTGTTTCTGCATTTTGCGTTATATCATGGTGTGCCTGTATTGTGGCACATTTCGCTGTGTGCACCCCCATCCACAGGGCGTGGCAGGTGGTTCCATACCCAGGAGGTAGGTTGACAGAAAAGAGGGCGTCCTAGGTTGGGGAGCTGACAGATCACACAGATGACTGCGTATTGCGCGAGCCGAACCACGTCCTGGTCGGAACGTTGAATATTCTGTGAGAATTCCTCCTTTCAAACTCCCTTACCAGGACTAACGGCTTTTTGTACCAGCTGCGATCTTGGTATCATGGCGATCCCGCTTCCGATCCTCTTTTCCGCGCGAATCGAGTTTCGCCGCAAATTGGTCTTGATACTATTATTCTCGTCGGGTTTGTTCGTCATTGTCACTGTTATCCTCCGTCTCATCTTCTCGTTCGGCGACATCAACTCTATAACCACGGCTGGCATGTGGGCTATGCGGGAGACCTTTGTAGCCATCATAGTCGTCACTGCCCCTGGAATCAAACCGCTCTTCAACAAGACAACCTGGATCAAATCTTCATCGAATGGCGCCGGCTCCAAGATGCCAGGAAGCCAATCACTCTTCAACTCGAACAATATATCCCACGCTGGGGTTCTTACCACAATCGAAGCCGACGAGTCCCGGACAACCAATCGCCAGTATTATGAGCTTTCTTCAGGGAAGTGGCCCAGAAAGTCGACGAAGAGCGCTGTCCCGCCGTCCGACTCGAGTCAAGAGCATATCGTCGTCGACAATGGGAATACCAATACCATCCATGTCGTTACCGAATACCGACTCGACCACGAAAGTTCGGATGAATTTCCAGCGGAACGGGATAGGGGGATCGATTTTGACAAGGCGCCAGTAATGAAGACCGGTTCCCTGTAGTGGTAACAAGTCAAAGCAAAGGGGTTTGTTGGACAATGTTATGAATGGGGAATAGGTTTCTCGTTCGTCTTCCTAGCGGAATGCCAATTAGGGGCTTCAAAGCTATTAGTCCCTTGTGGGATTCCTGGGTTAAAAGGCCTCCTGCTGCTTGCAGGCATATATCCTTTTATATTCATCAAAGGCTCTATTTCAATAATTGGGCTAAAGTCCTGTGCGAGATGATCAAATAATAATAGTAATAAAAGAAATGATTTAAGCATGATGATGGACATGGGTTCGTTCTCCAACAAGGAGTCCATATACCTCAGAAGCAAGCCCGTTAAAATAGAATGGATACATCATTTCTGGGCCTATAGTGCTTCCTTTCCCTGCCGCATTCCATTGAGATTTCGTCCCATCATTGGGTTGGCCACCATAAAAATTAATTATCCCTGTGATATTCGGATTACCTGATGGGTATTCACTCTCTAGACTAAAAAGAGGGTTATGGCTCCTCACACTTATCAAAAATGCCCAGCTTGCCCGTGACAAAAACAGGGGAGGGTGATAGGGTCCATGTTGAGAATCCTATCTTCTTAGGCATCATCCTCTTTTTTAAAAACTGCTATACTTTATTGGGGTTCATGGAATGAAACATAAAATCCATATCACTTGGATTATAACCCCTTAGCTAACTCTAACCTTTCGCTATTCCTAAGGACCTGTTCCTAACCCTTGGGCTTAGACCTACCCCTAACCCCGACTTTTTTATAGGGGAATATGTCCCAATGTGATTCAAACAAGGTATTCATACCATTTATGGAGCCATACCATGAATAAATTAAAGGTAATAGCTTGGTGTAATCATCAGAGAAAGGTAGTTATAAATGGGGGCATTATCAAGTAAATGATTCAACTTTTGAATGATGCTGAGGGATGCTCGCCCTGAGAAATATGAATATCATCTTCATATTGTATTAGAATGAAAGGAGGGACCATGCCATGGGTCTAATAAAGAACTATATCCCATCTTGGAGCTCATAGCCATCCTATCTCCAGCGACCACACTGAAGTGTCTATCCAAGAGTCGATCTCAACGCAAGCCCTGTAACTGAGCTATCTCCAGGAACCATGTTGAACGATAACCCTCCCTATGATCACTCTTTTTCTCAGTAATAATGCTAACAACTTAGTAGCTAAGTTATCTCACCTATATAACCCTTTTCTTCCTCTCCACTGTGATATATCAATAACAGCGTAGGTGATCTAGGGCCGGAAACTGGTTTAAACCCCTAGGCAAGATGACAATATCTAGGGGGAAGAGAGAAGCATGCCCCAAAAAACAATTCTCAACACAAGTATTCTATGATAATATTTTTCCCTGGGACTAGGCTCAGTTGCACGCTCATCGAGTCTCAAGTGAGCTTAAGTATGGCTGGCTATCACGGCTGAAGGCATTCCACTCGAGAGGTCATATGAAAGGAAAGGCATACCCAGCAGCAAGCAGCATAAAGAGACCGCTTGTTTATTGCAACTGGTCTCTTTAACCCGGTCCTGGATTATTGTTCCCGGCAAAGTGGGAAGTAAGTAAATACTCGGTGGAATAATAGGGGTAAGATATCCCCCTTTCCCACGCGTAAAAAACAGTGATGAAGAAGACATGAAAATAAAATAATGGCTGTATTTCCATGAGTGAAACATGAATGTAACTTGCTCCATCCCAGCTTTGAATGTGAATTGACGGAATTAGAAACAACCAGGTGATGGTTGATGGTTGCTCGGAGGAACATCCCCCATTTTGAAAGCTGAGGCTCGTGGATGGCATATATGGTTCATTTAACAACTAACCATAAAACACTAGTTATCATATTCTCCAAAATGGGAGTGGTTTTGCCATAAAACGGACAAGTGTGCATCATCTACTCCATGTCATGATGCGTGGCAGCAGTATATAGTGTTTAGGTCTAACCCTGCATAGATTTGGGCATTTCGTACATTCCTCGGGGTTCCCATCATCAGCGTCATGGAATGAGAGGGGGACATAAAAGATATCCCCTGAACTAATGAAGTAGTTATTTTCCGAAAATAGAATCAATGCTGGGCTAGGAGATTGAGATCTGAAATCCAGCCCTTGAGAGGAGGCTCGGGGAGTTCGAGAGAAGGCTCCCAGCTACCAGCATCAATCAATTGAGTCAAGAGAAACAAACACGGGGGTGATTCGTATGCTGAGGTCCAACGAGTTGAAGATCAAGACTCCAGAGGCATTGGGTTGGGTTCGTGAGTTATCCTGGCCCCTTCTTTCACCGCCAGATCCTCGGATATCTCCAAACCACAAGACAGGAACTCTCTCTCCTTTGCAATTGGCAACAACACGGAAACACGAATGAATCGATAGTACTTGATAACAGCCCGAGTTCCTAGCGAATGTTATTACCATCCCACGCTCTAAATAGCATCGGCTGCTGACCTGCATTTCGTACGTTGGCAAGGCAAATTCCGCAGAAAAGGAGCAAATCCCTTTTAGCGAGCTCTAGTTCTCATCAGCAGGTTGATGGCTGATATTTGCCCCACGATCCTGAAACATGGAACCTTTTTTGTCCGTGCGTAACTCCTCCTCTCCATCGTTCACATTGGAATTTGGCAGGACCTTTATAGTTTTATATTTTCTTATTTTATTTATTTGTTTTGAAAAATCCCCAGATTTCTTTTCTTTTTTTTCTTCCCTCCACCGTTTGATCTCCACAGATCAGCCGTGTTAGTGCCACCCCCGTTTCAACGGCCAGCCCCAAGTGACAATCAACCCGTGTGTGTGTCCCGTCGACGCCGTCGTGCGCCAACGGGTTTGGCATTGTGTGTACAATGTGGGTGGTGAACTGGTGATGGATGGGTGGGAGGACTGCTGTTGAGCAAGAGGGAGGGGAGGGAATGGGGATAGGGATGGGGATGGCGTTTACGGTGTGATACCATGCAGGATGAGCTAGTTATCTCTTGAAATGAAGCTGCATAGATCGTTGACGATGTCAGTGATATATGATAAGTGTGGTTGTTCAGGATTCCAATCGTTGCCACCAAATATATATACTAGTTATTGCTATGTATTAATTATGCTTGTTGATCACCTTTGGTACTGTACAGCCCATAAATAGCTCCAGATGTTGCCAAAGCAAGGAGAGACATAATGATACCAACGGCATCCACCGCGTCAAGGTTGAGCGGAAGTCAGATAATAACCACGCCCATTCCTGCGGTAAGAAACAAATAGAAGCCCAGGCCTGAATTGATCCCTACCTAGTTACTTATCCATTAAATAATCCATCTGAAAAATACAGTGCGACGAAAACCAGACCTGATGGAGGTGACAACATCGACAGCAGCAGTAGTTAAACTAATATAAAATAATAACTTAGCCAGGAACGAAGCTAAAAACAAACCCCAGCATCAATATCCTGGCTTCTGATTATTTTAAACTATTTACCTACCTCCTGAATAACTACTACAGCAGCAGTCAATTACAGCCTTTTCTATCACAAAGCATGATACATAGCTAGTCACATGGATACCTATCAACAAATATCCTCCTATTCCATGGCATGTATTGCATGTGTCCGTTGCGTGTGTGTGTCGAATAGTAACCTACCCTGCAGGCATCTGCCAATCCCCAAAACCAACCACCACCACCACATAAAAACCACTAGTATAAACCATAAACTTAACACATCCATCCATACACAGACCATGATGAAACAAAACCAACTGAAAACAGGAGCATGAAGGCCCAGGGAAAGGGAAATAAAAGAAAAGGTTCTCATGAAACGATTTTTTATCCCCTCGTCCGTTTTTTCTGTCCATTTTAGCGCCGTATCAAAAGAAGCTCTGCTATTTGCTGTAGGGGGTCTCTAGCCACTGAAAGTGGAGTAAATTACAGCTTTTTGGCCTATGAACAGCCCAGAAAAAAAGGCGCTAAAATGGACAGAAAAAACGGACGAGGGGATAGTTCATAAATACTAATTGCTTCGCTTTGCTTCCGCAAATAATAGTAAAATAGAATCCCGGCTCCCTTTAACACCCGACCCCCGACTCCGACCCCCGCCTTGACCGTTCGAACCCCTGCTCAATGCTCATCTATGTACAGGTGTCCCGTGTCGACTGTAGTTACCGTGTACCCCAGGAACCCACCGGGTAAAAACGAAACACTCCGCCGTACCCAGTCATCAAAAATGCAAAAATAAGGGGAAAACGGGGATCATCGCGCTCCGCTTCTCCACCTCTCTGCTTCCAAGTTAACTAGTTAAGTTACTAGTTAGTTCACTTTTAGTCAGTTCAATCCATCCGCAGCAAGCAAGCTAAAACTAGCTATGTCTGTGGCTAGTTCCTGCGTTGTGTTGCAGTGTGTAGGGATAGTTAAAGTTATTCTTCATGTATCATGCAGTTAGATAATTAATAAGTTGTGAGTGGTCACTTCATCAATTAAAAGGTTCCGAGGAGCTGAGTTTTTTTCGAAATTTTATGGAAACTTGTGATGGGGGCTTAACGTAACTATCATGCTCGCGAGCAGGTTTTTCAGGGGTTAAAATAAAAAACGGGGAGAAGTCGGGGGGATAGTTTTTGGGGTAACTACGTGTGCTCTGCGTGACAATGTAGTAGTTATTAGTTAGTTAATGGGAGGCGAACATTCGATCTGACCTGTCTTGGGGACTAAAATGTAATGAAGGCGATATTTTATCAATGGTCTGTCTCATGGCTTTGGAGGGGATGATGAGAGGTGGCTGGTATGAAGTAACTACGTATCAAAATGGCTAGAAATCGTTGGATGAAAATAATAAAGTATTTTGCACTGTCCTGTTAAATCAGGCGCAATGCGCAAGGCAAGATAACCAAAAAAGGATTGCTCCTTGGGGTTGGTTTCCGTAGCCCTGACCGTTAAACTTGTTCAACGACAAGGAGGCAGGCAGTCGATGATTTACGGGGGCTAACGAATGGGAGGCGGTCGGGAAGTGTTGCGAGACACAAACTCGGCGGTGAGGAGAGATCGGGTTCGGTTGGAGTTGTGGTTTCATTATTTCTTTTGTTTTTCTGGGGAGGGGAGGGAGCATTCCGATCGCACAGGATATTTAGCGGTGTTTGGGTTGCAGACTCCAAGATTTTCTAGTCATGGCAGAGTGGCAAGAAACCGGGGGTATTGTTGACATGTAGGAAATATGGACCACCAGGAATACGATGAGTTCTTTCTCATCTTAGGATAATATAACGTATACGAAAAGACCTCAATCGCTTTTTGAAGATGGGAAGAGGAGTGGCTACAGATTCCAGATCCCGAGAGTTGCTTGCCACAGCAAATCCGCAACGTTACTACGGTGAGCAATTCCTTCCCACGGGTATTATCGTCAGTTACTCCAAGCCTTTTGAGTATCGCCATCCCTGAGCGACTGTGGTGCTCAACGCCGGAACGGGAGTGGATAGTCATGAGGTTGGGCGGAATGTGCCATGTCGAGCTGGAACTTGGAAGTGTATCGCATTTCTCATCCCAGGACCGTGAGACATCGATGAGGCTGCGCTTTCCGTTTCTACGGGGTAGGTTCGGTGTCCAAGAGCTGTTCTCCTCCTAGCAATTTGCAATCATGAACGAACGACTGTCCTTAATTGACACAAGCCGCATGGCGCTCGCTTTGCTCGCTCCCGGCTTGCGCCCCCCCCCCTCCCCCCTCCCCTCTCCTCTCTCCCCTCTCCCCCCTCCCCCCTACCACCCCTTCCACCCCTACCACCCCTACC
>JANTQH010000131.1:0-92322 GCA_032988465.1 Onygenales sp. PD_10
GAATGGCAAATAGATCTCAATGAGGGCTTTCGAATGAGGGTATTTGCATTCAGAATTTCGAAAGGGAAGGCATGTTCAAAGAATCAGTTGCTTACAATCTTAACATTATTAATATGCAGTATATAGTATGTTCAGTACAATTTTAACCATCAGATGTTAGAATTCACAACCTTAAACTAGGGAAATCTCAGGATGATATCATAGTCTTTTATATCTACTACTTTAAAGTGAAAGCTCTGATTATAAGAGAGTCCCTTATCATTAATTATACATACATATACCTCATGTTGATTATAGACTATAACCTGATGGTCATTAATTACACTGATTTAGTATGAGTCTTTATTACTCTTTTCAAAATATACTTTTATTTATTTTTAGCTGATAAAATTTGCTTCTGCATCTGAGTTAATAAGTGTTCAGATAATAATTAATCTTTAGAGTATTTCTAGCTATATCTTAATCACTATCACTTCTTTACTATATTTTTATTTTATTTTATTTACTCCCAGTACTACAGCAGCACTCAGCACTAGAAGATCTAGTTTTTTAACTCACACTTCTTTATGTGCTTTTTAGAATGGAGTTCTCAGTAGTTATCAGAAATATAATCTGATTTATTACAGTAAGAGTACTTAAGATAAAAGATAAACTTAAGTTATAAGAATTAATCTTTAAGTGTATAGTTTGAAGATTTTTCCCTTTCAGACTTCATTTTTATCTAGGAATCAAAAGACTTCTTTCTATATAGTGGATTTATAGTAGTTTCCTACTTAAATAAAAATAGTTTTTAGTCCTTACAATACTACTCTACCTTACATAGAAATGCCAGTATCTCTTCATAATTCTTAAGGTCTTTCTTTATTAGATGTATATAAATCTGAATTTCCTCTCAGCAGTGATTCATCAGATTGAAACTGTATTATTCCTTCTGGATCTTATAGAGTAGATATTTCTTCAGATTGAGGAAATATTTAATAAAATCTCAGATAGATTGATTGTTCTGTTATTATACATCTATATATCTCTTAATTAATTATTATTAAAGTATATCTAAATTCATAAGGTGTAATTGTAACTACATATAGAGGTCTTCTCAGATGAGTAATAGATTCTCTAGATTTACTTTATAATTTTTATGGAAGATATCTTATTGATGGAGAGGTTTCATAGCAAGCTTTTATATAGCATTCTAAATGTAGTGTTTTTTAACAGTATAATAATCTTCATTACATTTAAATTTCATTTTAGTTTGAATGATAAAGTTCTCAAGCTCTGACATGTTCTTTTCTTAATATTTAGAGAAGATATCAATCTTTAGATAGATAGTTTGATAGGATAGCTGAGTCATTTCTATATAAGATCTTTTTAAGATTTGATCTTAAGCTATAGTCTTCTCCTATACAATCAGTGTAGTTACCTCTTAATCCATTAATTCATCTTATACTAGCTAGTCCTCCAGTGCCTTTATGACACATTCTGTCTTTTAGATTTCTCACTGCATCTATAGCTCTTTAATACATGCTTTAATTATATGTAGCTGTACAGCAGGTAGATATAGGTTTTTATCATTCAATTCTTCATTGCCTGCAATTAATTTGTGGTCAGATTCCTGCAGAGGATTCTATAGAGGTTCAAGTTATAATTCATCATTACTAGTCCTTTACTGTATAGAGAGATCAGCACATACTTGAGAAGTTCTCCTACAGTTATTCACAGTCTTTTCACAAGCTATCTTATTGTTGTTTATCTATTTCTAATGAACTATTCACTTAGAGATAAGCAAACAGAACTGTAATATTCAGCATCAAATATAAAGACTTTTGATTTGAAAGGTGGACTATGAGTTGTTGAACAGTGTGACAGGAATAGACAGATAAAAATATATATATATTTTAAATGTAGGGGTCATATAGTAATAGGACTGTTTGCTGGTTCTTTTCATAAGAAACCTGTGTAGCATATATATCAATAGCTAGCTACTAAGTGTACACTACATGTGCATTGCCAGGTGCACTGTCAGGCACACTGCCAGGCCTGAGGTCCAAGATCTGAGGTCTGAGAGCACAGTTAATCTATGTGTGATGTGCAGTCTCCTTTGTGCATTACAGCAGGCCATAAATAAGGATAAAATTAAGGCCCTGGTCAAGAAGAAAGTAAAATCTACTAAGAATAAGAATAAAGTGGATGAGAATAAAGATTTTGCAGGTTTATTGAAGGATCTATCTGCTATCTCAAAGGATATCATATTGGAAGACCTTACTTATTATGTTAGTCTGATGATTCAGTATCTTAATATTAAATTAATCTGGTACATTTAGAATAATTATAGTTTGTTCATATCTATTTGAAAACCTACAGCAGATGAGTTGGATCCTATTGAGGATGTTAATAGTAATTTAATCTATTCTGAAGGAATTAAAGAGACTATTATCTCTCTTACAGATAATAATAAACTCATTCTCTCAGAGACTTGCTACATGCTATAAGCTGCTAATAACCTTATCAGCTTCAGTAGTTTAGCAATTAATAGATTTAATTTCAAATTTCTTTATAATAGTAAAGAGCTCTCTGAATTTGAGTTTTATAATCTAATTGGGATAATTTATTATGTATAACTTTCTGAACATAGAGTCTTTCCCATTCACAGCATGAAATCTACTGTGAATTTGTGCTAGTTTCACCTGATTGGACAGCACTGTGAAAGCTCTTGAGGCTAAATGCCAGGTAGTATTTATAAAATAGAGTATAAAATGAGAACCAACAGAGCTGTATGCATCTCATCAGGATGGTGTTTGTAAATGTGTAATATAGACCATGGCCTTAAAAGTGCACTACTTGATGTTGCAGGTGGAACTATTATCTTACCTCTAGACTGAAATGATTCTTATAAGTTCTTTTCTTATAAATATCTCTCTAATAAGTGCTGAGTTATTCTCTGAGGTAGTCACTATAAATCACTTGAAGTATGCTACACCCTATAAAGCTTGAAATGGAAAACTGTATGCCTATATAGAAGACTTGCAAGCTATTAGAAGTTCTATTTATGTCCTCAAAGAGGGTAAACATTATGATGCTAGTAAGTTTGCAGCCTATAATGAGTATTTAGTACTCATTAGATACTATAGTAGCAACATGTATTAGCTCTGAGATCCTGTTAAGAATGAAGTAGTCATCTTGAGCAGCATTGAATGCAATGAAAATGCTACTCTTTCTTATTTAATCTCTTTAGTCTTAAATAACTGGAATTCTTCTAAGATTTCTCATGATTTTTCTATTAAAAAGGTAGAAGAACCCTCTTCTCTTCCTGCCAACCTTAAGAAGGTTGATGACTTGTAAAAGGCCTAGCTTCAGCAAGAGATTCCTGTGGTATCTCAGCTAAATAAGAATGTAGCTCTTCCATCAGAATAAAATACTACTGGAAAGAAGTGCAGTCAGCTCCACAAGACTGATATTAAAGTAGATGGTAATATTAAGACACTCACAGTATTCTTAACCTGAGATTTGGAGCTTGTCAATATTATCATGTTGGATGATGCTGAATATTAACCCTTTAAGAATTTTAAAGCTTTTATAGCCTGCAAAGCTCAGGCTTCAGAGTTTATTAATGATATTAAGGTCCCAACTACCTATAATGAGATGGTTGGTGGTGAGTATAAAAAGAAATAGATAGAGGCAATGAAAAGTGAGGTGAATAATACACTATCTCATAAGATGTTTAAAGTTGTCTCTAAGCCCATGAAATGAGCATCTATCTTGCATAGTAAATAGATCTATAGGATCAAAACTAATAAAAATGGCACAATGAAGGTATTTAAGGCCTACTGGGTAATCAAGGGATTCTACCAATGGAAGGGTGTTGATTATCATGAGATGTATGCTCTGGTAGTCTCTACTGATATTATTTATATGATGTTTATTACTATAGTGCTTAAAGGTTGGTACATTTATCAAGTTGATTTTATAATGGTCTTTCTCAATGCCTAACTCTCTGAAAACAAACAGTTATTCATGAAGCAGCCTACTGGATTTAATTTGGGTGATCTGAAGGATGTTTACTACCTGCTACAGGGTCTTTACAGTCTAAAGTAAGTACTGAAGCTTTGGTTTGATCTCTTGACAAGTTTTCTGGAGGAACTGGGCTTAAAGCAGTGCAAGTAGGACCATGGTCTTTGATATCATGAGGAGCTGCAGGTCTATTTGATGCTCTATATTGATAATATCAAACTCATCAGTCTAAACATGAAGAATATTGAGGATGTCTACATGAAAATCACAAATTGCTTCAATATCAAAGACTTAGGTGATGCTTACCACTACCTTGATATGAAGATCATTAGAGATGCAAAGAGGATAAAGATCTCTCAAGATGCCTACATTGAAGCTCTTCTAGTTCAATTTGATATGCAGGACTGCAATGCTGTTAAGATCCCAATAGATCCCAGCTTTAACCCACTTTCAGATGAGACATTATTTGATGAAAAGATCTATTATATAGTTATTAACTTGTTTCAACATCTTGTGACCTACACCTAGTCTAATATTATGTACACAGTTAGGCACCTGGGCTGTTATACATCTAAGCCTATAAAAGCATGCTAACAGAGTATGAAGTACTTACTATGATATTTACAGGAAACTTAGAATATCAGCATCTAATACTAAGCTAACAGTCCATAGCAAGGTCACATGAAATATTCACCATGTTGAGATTTAATATCACCACATTTAGAATACAGCCAAGAAGAAGATTATCAATATAAGATAGTTGTTTATGAATGACATATCAGTAGATAGTTTGATGAAGCTACTGATGCTTGAGAAGTTTAAGATCTCTATAAAGTAAATAGGGATCAATTTTGAGTGTGCAAAGAAAGGAAATGAAGCCATGAAGGAGGCCTAGGGTGATTATAGAGGTGATTTTGTGATGGATTATGGATGAAGATAATGAGTGTTTTTATAGGTGTTTTGCAAGTGATTTTTGCAGCAATTATATGAGAAGGACCCTGGAAGTGAAGGAGTAGGACTAGAATATCTCTATAAATTTTGTATGTAATTTTCTAGATTAGTTGTTGCATTTCAGGAGCTACACACAGGCCAAAAAGGGTGTTAGAGCCCTGATCATGAGGCCTGCAGTATGTAGCTTATAAAAGTGTGATTATATGACTCTTCAATTATATGATCCCATATTCTTACTTGATGTACTTAGATAGCTGCATGTACCACTTAAATGTAAGACCTTAAGCTTTCCACACCATTAATAAAAGATTCTAAATTATTATCTTTCTTATTAAAATTTTATTAAAATTAATATCTAAATAGTTAATAAATTATTATGTAATAGGTGTGCTCCAATTAATGGATCATGCAAGCTAGACACTAAAATCAAGATTGTAATTGCTAGAGAAAGAAAAGAAAAAGGAAAAGAAATCATAAGATCATGCAATATAAATGAAAGAGATTTATATGAGATCAGAGTAAATAAATATTCATATGAAGGCCTGGTTGAAGGCATTCAATTAGGTAGTTAGAAATTGGGTGAAGTTTGAGTGAGCTATAGATATAGAGTATAAGAGTGTAGCCCTTCACATTATCCCCCTTTATCTAGATTTAGAGGGCAGGCAGGAGAGTTCAGAGAATTAGATGTAATATAGTACAGATAGAGTCTTATTAAGTAGGTGCAGCTCTTCATAACAGGTAAGTATAGTAGTATCTTGCAGGGTAGAGGTTAATTCTCATGAAGATACTTTATAGCTGAGCCACTTCATTAAGTACTGAAATTCTTACCTATAATAATAGTAGTTGAGGATAGCTTCTATCTCATACTCTATCTCATTATCTTCTCCAATGATGCCAGGCAGATGCCAGTCAGTAACCTCCTGTAAGAAAAATAGATTAGTAGAGGTCTTATAGAGTAGATTCATATGAAATATATTGTAAATTCTAGGTAATATATCAAGATAGTAGTTATAATTCCTCAGAATTTCAATGACAGTATATTTAGTATATCAGTAGTTAAGTATATAAAACAGTTAATTAGTAATAATATTCTAAAGATCTAATTAGATCTTATCATTCATCTTGTAGCATTCAGTAGGATTCTAATGAGTATTTATATGATTCTATTAATTTTACTGAATACTAGTCATGGAGGATTCAGCTCATTCACAGGCTTGCTGGAGTTTCAAGATGATAGTATCTATAATTTGGATTGAACTACAGGATAAGATAAAAGATTCAGATGATTTAGTAAGATTAAAGACTTTAAAATTGTAATCATGTAAGAGGAAAAATAGGCTAATACTAGTACTGATAGTATCATAATCATTAATTATAAGTTTAGTATGTAAAAGGAGTTCATTTCAGTCATTTTGAGTATATAAATAAAACTTTTAGAGGTAATTCTTAGTTATTTGGATCATACATTCAGTGCTACCATCAGTTTCAGGGTGATAGGCAGTTAGAAGATGCTAGAAGATCTTAAGAAGCTAATAGATTTAGCTCCAGACAGCTTTAATAAACTGGGTTTCACAGTTTAAGATAATTATATGGGATAAATCATATAAATAATAAAATAGACTTTAAAGAAAGACTTTAATCATTACAGACACATTCATCTTCATACAAGATTTAAGGATAATACCTTTACTGAAGTGGTTAACAATGATAAGGATATTCTTACAGCTATCACTTATAAAGAGGTTTATTATAAAGTTAATGATAATATTATATTAGATGCATTCAGAAATTGAGAGAGATTTGAGTAGATCTTGATAGTAGTCTCAGCAGGTAATAATAGATTAATAGATATTATAGTTCTAAATGAACTGTCAGATGCTCTAAGATATATCAGGCTAGTAGAAATTCTGAGATAAAATTTAGTAGAGTACTTTACAGTCTAAGTAATCAGTCATCAGAGAATCATAAGTTTCTTGTATAATTTAAGTGTATAATAGTTTCAAATTAGGAACCTACTATCTCCCCTAAAAGTATAGTCAGGCATTAATATTTATAGAGCATTTAATTATATTAATATAAGCCTGAAGTTCAGGTAAGAAGCAGCAAGCTTTATCTCATATAATCTAGATCATTATTTAAAGATATTCATTATAGGCAGTAGCAGTATCTTAGAGTTTCTGAAGTAGAAGTAGAGATAACCTAAGAAAGTCTTCTATAAAGTTTATTTGAGTAATTATAGCTGACAGGATGATAGATAAGATATATATTACTTTATATAATATCACTTTAGAGTCCTTAAGGATCTATGGGTCTAATAACCTCTATTTGTAATTTACTTAATGGGTGTTAGAGTCTCTAGAGAGCATATTTTATTCTCATTAGAAGAAAGTGTCAGCTATGAAGTTCTCTGTGCTAAGGTAGTAGTAAATTATAAAATAAAATTAACTGAGAAATTCAGCTTAGTATATTTAGCATTTAGAGAGTTTATAGATTACAATGAAATATTAGAGGTTCTTATAATTTATAATGATCTTAAAGTTTTTCACACTGTGAAGTTCAGAGTCCTATTCTTTTAGATATCAGATAATAATAAGAAGTTCTTTATTATAGATCTTATAGTTAGCTTCAGCAGGGCTAAATTTCTTAGATATAAATATATAAGATTATAGAATATCTTCATCATTCTATTGTATGAGAGCATCACTTGTGATGTAACTAGAAGAGTCTGTTTTAACTACTATTAGATAGTTAGAATTAAATATAATGAGTATTAGAATAGAGATAAATATCTACTTAAAGCATATAAACATCCTGTCTGCTTCTCTAAACTACTAGAACTGTTGGTCTTTGCACATGAGGTCAGTTAGTAATCAAATGATATTAGAAAAATCCTGAATAAAATATCAGTAGAAATTTATAAATCTTAGAAAATCTTATATGTCTTTTATAGTTATAGAGGCTTCCCATTTAAAGATAGTAGTAATCTTCTTGAGGTCCATACAGACTTCCTTCTCTATCTCTATGATGAAGCTGAGGTAGATCATCTCTTAGACTTTAAAAGTAAACTTATTAATATCAATCAGAAAACTGTGTTTATAGAGATGGGTGAGAACTTTTTAAATGTACTTTTAATACTATTTACAGGATCTATCAGTGAAGATGAGGATGTTATTAAGGTAGATAGAAGTAAATTCATCTAAATAGTCTTATAAAGCCTAGTTGATGTACTTCTGAAAGGTACTCAGGGCATTTATAAAGCTAAAGAGAGTAATTATCCATTCAAATAAACTATATTTTATATGAAAGGTAGTTAGTCATTCATCTCCTTCTGTGATTCAGATATTATAAAATGTAAAGATAATATCAAGCTTTATAAACTACTTAGCTCATTCAATTCATTTGAGAGTCTTATTAATTAATAATAGTAAATAACAGTCTTTTCTTATGAGTCAGTTAAGACTATAGTAATCTATGTAGAATTAGAGGCCTTCATCAGACTTCTTAATAAAAAGGATGAGTACATTAGCAGGTAAATTACTAACTCAGATGAAACCTTTATCAAGAAGATCATTGAGAGTCTTGTAGAGCACAAGTAGTTTATTATATAATATATTATATAGAAGTCCTCAGAGTAGCTGAGAATCTTTATTATTCATTTTCTTAAATTCAATGTAATAGTTATGTATATTATAGAATAGTAGGAGCTTCTTGTAACGCGCAAAGGAGACTGCGCGTCACACATAGATCAACTGCGCCCTCGGACCTCGGATCTCGGACCTCAGGCCTGGCAGTGCGCCTGACAGTGCGCCTGGCAATGCACACGTGGTGCGCACTTAGTAGCTAGCTATTGATATATATGCTGCGCAGGTTTCTTATGAAAAGAACCAGCAAACAGTCCTATTACTATATGACCCCTACATTTGAAATATACATACATTTTTACCTGTCTATTCCCATCACACTGTTCAACAACTCATAGTCCACCTTTTCGAATCAAAAAGCCTTTATATTCAACGCCGGACATTACACTTCTCAGCAGCCTTATGATTAAAAACATCAAGGAATTTATGATAGTGTAGGGGAAGAACTGTTACAGAATCAGTTTTCAGCTTCTTAAAGAATCAGGAGAGAGCTTTCTCTATATTAAATATACTAATAGTGAAGATTTTAATAGGAGATTAGAATTTAAGCTTCTAATTATAACATCAGAGGAGCTTAAAAGTATTAGTAGAGATCTGATGAAGATCAGTAGTTTTATGAACATTCTTCTTAGATATATAGATATCTCTAGAGAATATAATGCACTGATTGTATATGTTGATGAGAGTTTGATATTTAAATAATCAAAATAGATCTAATATAAAATTATATAGAAGATTCTTAATTTTATATGTATAAGTATTCTCTTAGAGAAATCCATCAACATCAACATCAAGTTTCATTATATTTTATATGAAGTTGCTAGTATTATCATTAATGCCTTCAATCTTTTAGAGGACAATTAGAATATATAAGAAATTATAATAATTAATTATATAAAAGTAAATTATTATATAGTAACAGCAGCTGCTGTCTACTATAGCATTCATATTAAAAGAATGATTAATTATAGTAAATATAAGAATTACTAGAACTATCATCTTCTTCTTAAAGATCTTTCTATTTAACTCTAGGAGTTTCCACTTGTAATTTCATATAGAAGCTAGTCTTTTCCTAAGTCTGATTTAGTATCTTTAAAGTTCTTCTTCTCTTCAGGCTTAATCTGCATGTTTGTGGATCATACATGCAGCTTTAGGGGAATATAGGTGCTACAGTAGTTGATAGCTCTATACCTGAGTTTATTACAGTTAATATAAACTCCTCAGATGCAGTAGTCTGTGATAGCAGCAGTAATTATATTAGAAACACAAAAGTCATTTATATGAGCTATTAGCTTCTAATTTATAGCATTCAGATTACAGAGCTGAGTTACTCTGGGAAAAGCTTCTCTAGAGTTAGTAGGAGTATTAGTATAGAATTAGTTCTTAATAGCTTTAATTTCAGATAGATTATTCTCTATCTCATAAAGTTCTATATAATAATTGATATATAAAATAGATTCTCAGATGAAAACAGTCTGCTATAGAAGGTTAAAATTGATAACCTTTTTGAGTATAGTCTTCTTAATCATATTATTTTATAACTACCTGCCAGCTTTGAGGATCTTCTAATCAAATATTGGGAGAAAAACAGCTAGTAAGAGAGTTTACTGGCAAATACTGTACAGCTAGATGAGAGCCTTTAAGATTACTGTAAGATTAGAGAATAGAATATCTAGCTGATTCAGAATAATATTAGAAGATAGTAGGAAGTATAAATTAACCTTCATTTAAGAGTGGAATTAGATAGAGGTAATGCTAGAGAGTTATAAAAAGATATACTATACTTAATCAGTTAGATTACTAATTATATGATTATTAATGTTAATCTTAACCATAATATTAAATTGCCAGGCAGGGTATTTAATGAGCTTTTTATCACTAAAAGTCATTAGTGTGATAAGTTTCTCTTTTAGACATTTTATGGTGTCATCTAACAGAGCAATCAGAGGGGTAGAAGTTAGAATAGACATCAGGATCAGAGCAGGCATATAAATTTATTTAGAGAGGCTCTGAACTTGAGTCACAAGCTATTAAATAAGATTTTAAAGGTTAGCTTTAGAGCTCTAAGAAGAGAGGCTATCTTTACATGAAGAGTCTATATTTATAATAGATGTAAAAAATTGATCAGATTCTAAGAGTTCAGAGGATTCATATAAGTTAAGAGAAAATCTCATAAGATAATAATATAAACTATTAGAGCTTTAGAGTCTTTCACTAACATATCATTCAGCAGAGCTAAACTAAGTGAGTTATTATTACACATGCATGCTCCATGCCATGAAATATCCATAGTACTTAGTCACCTACATAGCTTAGTCAGACCCTGTGGTATAAATAGCTATAGATAGCCTAGGAATGTAGAGAAGGCAACCTTATTCTACACAATATTGTCATCTCAAGTTTTCTCAATCACAATTGGTAGTATGTCTTTACAAAAGATGTAAGGTTCTCTGTGGGTTCCCTAATCTTTATAATGAGTTGTTGTTATATCTCCCTACTCTCATTACTTCTACATTTTCTTTAATAAGTCTCTATTTCTTCTCTATCTCTTCTACTCATCTTGTCTACTTTATGAACTTTTCTTCTTTAAAAAAGCCTTATCTACTCAGGCCTTATCCTTCTTATAAATAACTCTCAATACCTAGCAGCTGAATAGCTTCATCCTCATTATAGATAATTCTAATTGAATTGTATTCTTATTGTTCTCTGCACATATTATTCTATTTGATCTCCTGGTGAATCTATGGATATCTACTCTAGATTGCTGAGCTCAGTGAGAGAATTCCAAGCTACCCATGAAACTTCTATAGGAATTACTTTATTATAATTGTTCTACTTGCTTACATTCATTCACTATGTTACCCTCTGATATCAAGAGACTGTTATATGAGTTTATTGTATTGCATTCAGATCACCTTTTACCTGTGAAGTGATTACTCAAGACTTCCCATACAAATTTCCCTATATATTTCTTAGAAATTGCTCATTTTTCTATTCTCCCTGAAAAGTACTTTTCTCTTTCTGTTTTTTCACATTTTTCCAAGATTTTCTACAGTTTTTTCTCTAAAAGGATATAGTATGTTCATATTAGTTGCATCAGCACACATCTTCTGATTGCTCTTATCCTAAAAGGGCATAGTATCTTTCTTACTTCTATACTTTTCTGCAGATTCTTCCCCTTGAAAGATTCATTCCATCTAATGATAATTATTAATGTCAGTAGCTCTCATGTTCAGAGAACTACAGAATGACCTTTCATACTCAGATAGTAGAACTTGCTCATCAGATAATTAAGTACTTTAACTTCAATTTCCCTTATTATAACTTCCTGCAGGACATTACTATTATAAGAGTAACTTTTATCACTAAGTGTACTATCTGCCTAAGCTCCCTGCTGAAGTCTAGGCAGGTATCTGTAGAGTTTCAAGGTTGTACATGATTATACACTAACTTATATAGAAGTTCTGAGGATGCTCAGATAATCTCACTGATACTATCAGACTAGCCTATTAACTAATTATCACTGAATCAAGCCATCACTAAATTCTATAATTATATGGATTGCTTCAAATAAAGCTGTACATTCAACTACTGGGAAGAAGCATTCTTTAAGACTTTGCCAGTGCAACAGGTATACTTCCTACTGGGTCTAAAATCTTGCTCAGAGGATAACACATTACTCCTACAAATTAACTCAGTCCCAAGTAGCACATTGTTCCATGGTGCACCTCAGCTGATACTCATGGAGTCTCTAGAGATTCTAGTTGTAACTTCAGTGAATAAGCAATAATCCTCACAGCTACTATCTATTAGATAGCTAGATAATATGTCAAATGTGAATAGTACCTCAGCTGCTACAGGCACTAATGAATTCACTGATAATATAGACTTCATCTTACACTAAATGTAAACCCTATAAGAGCTACTCTCTTATATCAGGGTTTTAGTTACTCAGCTAGCACCAGCCCAGCCACCAGTGCAGCTACTACCTGCACTAATAATGTTGATCACTCCATGGAAACCTCAGAACATTAGTTTTTTCTACCCTGACACATCCATATTATAGAGTTATGATAATATTATTAATAAAGAAGGTAAGATCTACTACAAGAATGTACATACATTTATGAACTGGCTTAAAATTATAGTCTTAACTAGAGATGTGTAATGTCTGGTGTTGAATATAAAGGCTTTTTGATTCAAAAAGGCAGACTATGAGTTGTTGAACAGTGTGATGGGAATAGACAGGTAAAAATGTATGTATATTTCAAATGTAGGGGTCATATAGTAATAGGACTGTTTGCTGGTTCTTTTCATAAGAAACCTGCACAGTATATATATTAATAGCTAGCTACTAAGTGTGCATCACATGCACATTGCCAGGCACACTATCAGGCACACTGCTGGGCCCAAGGTCTGAGATCTGAGGTTCAAGAGCACAGTTAATCTATGTGTGATGTGTGGTTTTCTTTGTGTGTTACAACTACTCCCCCCTTTAGGAGCTGACCTCCAGCAGATTCATGGATTTTCCATGTTGTAGCTGAAGAATTGAGCTGATGTGTGATGCATATTATAGAAGGTTTAGATCATTATGCATTATAGAAGGTTCAGGCTATTATACTTAATAGAAGATTTAGATTGTTATAGTTAGGTAGTTTCATATTCTATAGGCTAATCATGTTGTAGGAATTAGTGATTTTATTGCCAGATGATTCAGTGTGTAGTATAGTTAATATTTGTTTTCTATGATTAGGTGTCTGGGTGATGATAGGTAGGTAATTTAGTATGCAGCTGTGAATATATATACTCTTTACTTTATTACATTTTTTTGTTTCCTTCATTAAATGTTAGTATTATAATTTAATCCATCATCCTACTTGTTATTTATTTTAGTATAATATTCTCTTGTCTGAGCATCTATGATGTCTTCCACTGGTTTATGAATGCTTTATGCACTGATTGTACTTTATTTTTAGATTACTTAGTCTAAATATATGTCCATGTAGTTGGATGATTATTTTACTTTTTGCATGTTGCAGCTGCATGATATTATCTGAGTATAATATACTACCTTTCTTTGCTTTTTCCATGTCATTGAGGTATCATGTCATAGAAATTACTAATAGATGTACTTTGGTAGTCTAAAATAAAAAATATCAATTTAAAATGGCCCCCTAAACTCTCACATTATTATGTGTGTGTGGAGGGTGTGTGCTATCAGGCTCTCTCTCCTCTCCTAACCCTCTTGCAGGGCTGATTATCCTCCTATATGGTACTCTCCCACCTTAGAGTCCTCAAACTTTATTATATCCCTCTCTAACTATATCCTCTCATTATGAAGATTTCCCTTTTATCTTCTTCTGCAGCTCTCCTTCTGTATGTGCCTCTATACTATCTTCTACTACTACTACTTCTTTCTGCATGCCCAGCCATTCATCTGCCTCTATATTTCCTATTATTCTAATCTATCCTGCTCCTGCCCCTGCTGCCCTGATGCCTGCCATCTAGTTGACTGAAGATTTTATATAACTTGCCATGTAGGCCCTGGAGGATGATAGTGACAATGAGAATGAGGATGAGAATAAGAAGAATAAGAATGAGAATGATGATAATAATAATGATGAGAAGGAGGATAAACACTAGAAGAGATCTACTAAGAGTCTGTACTCACTGAAATGATGTGAGAAGTGTGTCTACTATCTAATTATTAAGACTAGCATGAAAGCATTTTATTATCCTTCTAAGGGTCTGCATGCAACTTACTATTCTTAGTATGTGTAGTACTATTATCACTATGAGACAGTGAGTTTTCCTACAGTTAATTTGAAAAGAAAAAATTAATTGCTAACTGCACTGTAGGTTCCCATTAATGCATATACAGATACTATAGAGTTAATTGATATAACTAAGTAATTAAATTACTTCAAAAACCTATTAGACAAGCTTAAGTATGCTAGTATAATATAGCTGCTTCTTAGAATTCAGTAGCAATGAGGCTAAGCAGCTATTCAATATAAGAAAGTATTAGAGAAGGCAGAGGAGTTATTTAATATCACCTCAGTTCTTTATGTAAATATAATTATTCTATCTTGGTGCACTTGGTTGATTCTGACTTTAGTGAAAATAACCTGCCCCTCTAGGTTAGACATAATATACACTCCAGTTTTTCTCTGGTATTTTTCAGTTTGTTTTTTATCTACTGCACCCCTCAGGACTTTTAATATTAGTATGAAATAATGAAATTTAATTTTCAGAAACTTATCCTTTCTCTTCCCCTCTTTCTATGTATAGATTAATTATTACTTAGGTTAACAGCACTTCAGCTTCATCATCTTATGACTAAACTGCACATTAAACTCATCAATTAGGTCCTATACATTCTCAAGGTTTTCCATGTTCTCCCAGGAATTCTCTACCTTTATTATATTTTTCCAGTACACAAGGTACTACTAGCTATTGAAATAGTCATACTTTCCTAGAATTTCTTTAACTTTAAACTCCTCAACTTTATCTATCATCATTAATTTAGCCTTCAGGATTTTACTGTGCTGCATGTGGTATAGTTCAAGCAATAAGATATAAAAAATAGAGTGTATATCTTTATATTATGGTATAAGTTTCAGTTTGTATACCTATTTCCCCCACTTATTAATAATTTTGAAAGAGCTAAGTTAACAATGATTTAGCTTCAGACTTGAGTATAATATGCTGATGTTCTTTGAGCACAGCATGATCTAATCTTCAACTACAAAATACTTCTTCTTGTGGTACTAATCATAGTATTTCTTCTGTGTTTTCTAAGCCTTTAGAAGAGATTCTTACAGGTTATTTTATATTTCTTTTATACAGTGTATATATTTCATTGCCTTCTGCACTTCTCCTCCTCCCATGTTGATATCTAGTTCAACATTAAAATATAGTTCAGGTTAAAAACTCATCAGCACTTCTATAGGAGATATCTTGAGGATATTATGTATAGAGGTATTGTAGGAGAATTGCACTAGCAATAACCACCTAGCCCAGTCATTCTAATAGAAGTTGCAGTAGACATACAGGTAATACTTGAGTATCTAATTCTACCTCTCAGTTTAATCATTCATTTAAGGGTGAAACACAGTCATTAACTATCAGCACACTTTTAGGAGGTAGTAGAGCATTAACTAGTATTTACTGGAGCTGAATATTCCAGTGTGGTCTGTTATTTAATGGCACAGATAATTAAAAAATCCAGTGAAGATGTTAAATATTAGGTTCATAAGCTCTAGTGTACTTATATCTTTATTGACTGATTTATAAACTACATACTTGATTAATTTATCTACAAACACTATGATTGAATCATAGACCTTGCCATTCCACTTGGATGATAGGAGTTTAATGATGAAATCTATTATCACCATTTTAAAAGAAGAGATGAGAATAGGAAGTAATTCTAATTAGTTATATTTCTTGTGACAGTGCATCTTAACTTATTAGTAGATATCACAGGTGTGCACATATTCTCAAATATCTATTATCATACCACATCAAAAGTATTTCCTCCAGATACACTCAAGAGTGCATTTAACACTAAAATGTCCCCCTTGAGGATCATTATGATTTAATTTCATGATCTTATCCCTTATTACTTGATCTGTAGGAATAAAAATGTAACCCTTATGATTAAGTAGACTATCTTAATTAATTATTCAGTTTAAGTACTCAGTCTTATTCATTTTACCTACTTTTATTCTTCTGTATACCTTAGTGTGCTCAGTGTCCTGAGCTTGCATGTAGCATAGGAATTCCATAATGAGTTCAGCAAGAAAGAATTCATAGGCTGTATCAGATTTTATGATCATATTAATTAATATTCACAGCACTAGGTGAGCTAGCCTTCCTGTATCATCAGCAATGTGTCTCTCATCTGTGCACACATCTTAATATGCATAGGAAGCAAGTATACCAATACAAATTGCATTTTCCTTGTCATTTGATAGTTTTAAATGTACTATTATATTAATTATTTACTAACTAAGATCTTCCAGCTGTGTCTGCATATTTATATCCAGTGTTCAAAACATTTCTTAAAGAAGCTTTTCTTGAATTATTAGTAATAATATTCACCTTAAAGCATTCTCTTTATAGTTAGAGTAACAACTAGGCACATCTGCAGGATTCTTCATCCCTAGATAGTACTTAATGATAAAGTTAAATGTAGAGAGTATTTCCATTTATTATATCTGACATCTGACTAATTCCATTATTATCATGAAATGTTGTAGGTTAGTATGGTTAGATAAAATCATCACAGGGAAACATGCATTATATAGATAGTAGTATCATTACTTAAATGCTATAAGGATAATAAGAAATTCTTGATTATACATATTATAGTTGCACTTCACTAGTAATAAGCCTTATAAATAGTATGCAACTAGGTATCATTATCTATCATTTAGATCTAACTGCAAGAAGATCACATCCAGTGTGAAACCTGATGTGTCTAGCTCCATTCAGAGTTTTTAATCCAGATTGAAGTGCATAAGAATCAGAGCCTTTATAAATATACTTTTCAGCTCTTAAAAAGCTTTCTACATATTAGTATTAAGAAGGATCATCTTTCAGTTCTAGCCTTTCCATGTTGCACTCTTTATAAGTATAGATAAGAGCTGTGTTTTTACTATAAATCTATCTATAAAACAGCAGTAAAAATTCATAAACCCTAGGAATATCTGAATGTCACAGATACACTTAGATTTCAGTTAGAAGAGAATAATATTAATTTAGCTTTATTTCATCTTAATATCATTCATACTAATTATAAAGCCAAGAAAATTAATGTAATTCACATGAAATGCATATTTACTAAGCTTTATATACAATTTGTAGGTGCACAGGCATTCCAGCACTATGCACATATGCTTGCAGTGCTCTTCCTCTAAGTTCAAGTAGATGATAATGTCATTCAGATAGATAATACAGTAGATATCTAAGAAATCACTCAGAGTCTTATTAATATAGAATTGGAATATCATTAGTGCATTTATAAGTCTAAAGGGGATCATTTAATATTCAAAATGGCTATAGTGCATTTAGAAAGCTGTTTTCCACTCATTACCTTTACATATATGTAGTTAGTAATACACATTGTAGAGATTCAACTGCAAGTAGATCTTTATACTGGCCAGCCTATTAATCATTTTACTGATTAAGGGGAGAGGATATCAGTTCTTTATACTGATAGTATTAAGCTTATAATAGTCTACATAAAGGTGCATAATTTCATCTTTTTTTGAGACAAAAAATATTAGTGCACCTACAGGGCTTTTCAATGAGTGTATTCATCCTTTTTTCAGACTAGATTCTAGGTATTCATGCAGCACCTCTAGTTCTTTGATGGAGAGGTTATAGATTGATTGATAAAAAAGTTCTTTTCCAGGTATTAAATTAATTGGATGATCATATTATGCATGTTTTAGGAGTAATCCTACCACAACTTCTGAGAAAATATCTTTATATTCATGGTAGGCTTCTGGTATTACTAGCTCTTCATCTAGAATTATACTGAACAGAGCAATCAGTTCATCTCCTTCTAGTTGATACAGATAAATAATATAAGCTATACATTTAATCCTAACCACTATATCTATCTATTTCATGATGATGATCTCAACATTATTAACATACAGTACATGATATGTCCAGTGCAATTTTGATCATCAGATGTTAGGATTTACAGCCTTAAGCCAGGGAAATCTCAGGATGATATTATAGCCTTTTATATCCACTACTTCAAAGTAAAAGCTCTAGTTACAAGAGAGTCCCTCATCATTAATTGCACATGCATACATCTCATATTAGTTATAGGCTATAACTCAGTGTCTATTAATTGTACTGATCTAGTATGAATCTTTACTGCCTTTTCCAAGGTGTACTTTTACTTATTTCTGGTTAACAAAATTTACTTCTGCACCTGAGTTAATAAGTGCTCAGATAATAACTAACTCTTAGAAGATTTCTAGTTATATCTTAATTACTATCACTTCTTTGCTGCACCTTCATTCTGTCTTATTTACTCTCAGTGCTACAGCAGCACTCAGCACTGAAGGATCTAGTTTTTTAACTTATACTTCTTTATGTGCTTTTCAGAATGAAGTTCCCAGTAGTCATCAGAAATATAACTTGATTTATTATAGTGAAAGTACTTAAGGTAAGAGGTGAACTTGAGTTATAAGGATCAGCCTTTAAATACACAGTTTAGAGATTTTTCCCTTTTAGACTCCATTTTCATCTAGGAATCAAAAGACTTCTTCTTGCACAGTGAATTTGCAGTGATTTCCTACTTGAATGAGAATAGTTTTTAGTTCTTATAATACTACTTCATCTTATATAGAAATGCCAGTGTCTCTTCATAATCCTTAGGGTCTCCTTTCATCAGGTGCACATAAATCTGAATTTCCTCTTAACAGTGATTTATTAGGTCAGAACTACACTGTTCCTCCTGGATCTTGTAGGGCAGATATTTCTTCAGATTGAGGAGATACTTAATGAAATCTCAAATAGATTGATTATTCTATTATCACACATTCATATATCTCTTAATTAATTACTATTAGAGTGCATCTGGATCCATGAGATGTAGTTGTAACTACATATAAAGATCTTTCTAGATGAATAGTAGATTCTCCAGATTTACTTTATAATTCTTGTAGAAAGTATTCTATTAGTAGAGAGATTTCATGATGAGCTTCTGCACAGCATTCTGAATGCAGTGTTTTTCAATGATATAGTAGTCTTTATTACATTTAAATTCTATTTCAGTTCAGATGATGAAATCTTCAAGCTCTGACATACTTTTTCCTTGATATTTAAAGAATGTATCAACCTTTAAATAGATAGTTCAGTAGGGTAACTGGGTCATTTCTGTATAAGGTCTTTTTAAGGTTTAATTTTAAGTCATGGTTTTCTCCTGCATAATCAGCACAGCTACCTCTTAATTCATTAATTCATCTTGTACTAGCTGGTCCTCCAACATCTTCATCATGCACTCTATCTTTTAGATTTTCTATTACATCTATAGCTCTTTAATGTATTCTTTAATTACATATAGCTGTACAGCAGGCAGGTGTAGGTCTTCATCATCTGACTCTTTATTATCTACAGTTAATTTACAGTCAGATTCCTGCAGAGGATCCTACAGAAATTCAAGTTATAATTCATCATTACTAGTCTCTTACTATATAGAGGGGTCAGCATGCACTTGAGGGGTTCTCCTACAGTTATTTACAGTCTTTTCACAAGTTATCTTATTGTTGTTTGTCTATTTCCAACAGATCATTCACTCAGGGGTGAGTAAACAGAACTGTAATGTCTGGCATCAAATATAAAGACTTTTTGATTCAAAAAGGTGGATTATGAGTTATTGAACAATGTGACAGGAATAGACAGGTAAAAATGTATGTATATTTCAAATATAGGGGTCATATAGTAATAGGACTGTTTGCTGGTTCTTTTCATAAGAAACCTGCACAGTATATATATCAATAGCTAGCTACTAAGTGTGCACCACATGCACATTGCCAGGCACACTGTCAGGCACACTGCCAGGCCTGAGGTCCAAGATCCAAGGTCCAAGGGTGCAGTTGATCTACATGTAATGTGCAGTCTCCTTTGCACATTACAAGATGCAGTGAGGATCTGACAGAATTTGAATTTATACCTCAAAGAAGAGGTAGAATCCTGGTAGAATTAGGAGCTGAATAACATTATTTATACAGAACTTATTATAACTGATAATGAAGTAGATAAATGAATTAAAATCCTCTAACAGCAATGTTATATTAAGAGTAATCAGGCATTATGAAAGTTTAATAAGATAAAGTACTTTCTCTAGAATTTTTATAATAAATGCAATTCAATCTTCTACATCCTTAATATCTTTACAGCTGTAAAACACTGTGATTAAAAAGAAACTAAGTATACTCAAGTTCTACATGTATAGAACAATCTAGATGTTGCCCTATAAGCTACTATTAATAAACTAAAAGAGGATATAATTATTGAGGAATTTATAGAGATTATTTACTGCAAGCAGACCAACTAGATAGATTGATTTGTAAGTAATGATTGATATACAAACAGTACATATAATCAGTGTGGATCCTATTATAGTAACTTTACCCCTCAGAATAATTACTGTGACTATAATAGAGGCTTATACCCCTATCAATTTAAATGGCCTGCTTATCAGTATCAGCTCAGGTATCAAATCCAGGATTATGCCAACAGGTAGTGCCATAGCAGCTACAGTGGAAATAATAACTAATATAACTATGCTAACTACTATAATTAGTGCAATGCATACAACTAGTGTGATTATTAAGGTAAAGCTCAGTAAGATCATTCTAAACTGTTAGCTCTGAAATAGCAACTTCAGCTTCCAGTACCTACTAGTAAAAATGTGATTCAGTCTGATAGGTAGCTGTAGAATTAGTAGCTACACAAATAGATAGCATTTCATGCTAATTCTAAGAAATTAGAGGAGTCCATGGAAGATCTATATGAATAGGAACTAGAGTTTAATTCTTACTATGATGATGCAGAAATGCCCATGAATGATCCACAGGAACAGCCATATAATAATGATGTGTATAACCTAGAAGTAGATATATTCTATATAAACCCTATAGCAGCCACCTGCTATAGCTATAATGAAGCCTTTAATTCACACAATAATCTATATAAGCACTTAAAAACTTGCACAGCAACTCTACAGGCCTTCCATATGAACTCTGACTGTGCATTATAAGTGATAGTATCTCAGTGGCTAGCTGATCTGGATACACTGTATGATTATATATTCTATAACTAGAAATATGCTATTATCATGATGTTCTGTCAAGATGCCTTCAAGTGATTACTGATATATATAGACTCAGGCTGCATAATAATCCTTGTAAGCAAGAAGTTCTTAGAATAGCAGTATGATAAGATATCATACCTGTCATGCTCCTAAATATCAGTTAGAGGTATTAAAGATTTTATAGAGTCCTCAGAGATGATTATACTTCTACTTACACTATTAGTAGTTCTGCTGAATGAGAAATATATACTAGTACTTGCTTAGATCTTAGTAGAAGTATATATTATTAATGACCTTCATGTCAACCTGCTACTTAGTATAGATAATATAGCACTAAAGAGCATCACTATAGATCTAAACAAGAAAATGCTATAAATAAAGTTATATGAGGATATAGAGGTTAAAATTTTGATGACACCAAGAAAAGACCATCAAGCTACTAGATTAATATATTTAGATGTTAAAGTCATCATTCTGCCCAGATCAGAGGTGAAAATTCCCCTTAGATGCTACCTTAGCAAAGAGGAACATCTACCTATAGATAGAGACTATATCTTTAATCCTACCATGCTACTACTTTAGATATATGTGTAAATTATAAATCATAATCTCCCATTTACCCATATTATTAATAATATGAATAGGTAGATCATAATCCCACAGAGATCCTATATTAGCACTCTGAGAGAATATGATGCTACTAATATATACTTGATTGACCTCATAATAAAACTGTTGACTTTCAGCCTCTTTAAATAGTAGCTCTAATAGAAGCTGAATGACAACCTGAATATATCAGAATTACTGGAAGAATCCCTGCATGCCATTAATGTTAACCTCATAGGGGTAGAAGTAAAACTACCTAATAATATAATAATTTATAGTAATGAGGAGACTGTGAAGTACTTTATGCAGATCTGCAATGAATTCTCTAAAATCTAAGAAGATTATAGTAATGCTATAGACCTGCTGAAGGAGGAGTAAATACAAATTCCTCTTTTATTATTAAAGAATTGCAAGCTTCAGATCCAAGTAAAGATATATTCTCTAGACTAGAAGGACTGTGAAGTTATAAATGAGCTCTTTAATAAATTACATGCCTAGGAATATATGAAATGAGTAATGAATCATACCTCCTCAGGATATCTAATATTTATGGTTTAGAAGGAGGTCAATGAAGTATGAAAAGGCTATCCTGTAATTAATATTAGGAAACTGAATAAGATAGTTGAACCTAATGTATATCTAATGACATAGTAGGTAGAGATTATTAACTCTATGAAGGAATATCACTATATCACTATTCTTAACTGCATAAGTTTCTTCTATTAATAGAGAGTCTGCTATGATTACTGATGATACTTATCAGTTATATCATATTATAGATAAGAGATTTCTTTAGTTACTATAATAAGATATATAAACTTGCTGATATATGTATAGTCCAAAATTAACCTCTTTCTTAAAAAGTTCAAGAAGTTCATTTACTGTTACATTAATAACCTAGTTGCTATAAGTATCATTATGGAGAAATATGATAAACATCTAAGAAAAATCTTCAGTCTATTTTGTGACAAAAACATTATCATTAACTTAAAGAAGGTGTTTATTGATTTCCCTTCAATCAGACTGTTAGGGCACAAAGTTTCATCTCTAAGCCTCACTCTGATAGAGGATTATATTGCTACACTAATGAAAATCACATTCTCTAAAAACCTGAAGGACCTAGAGACTTACCTTGGCATGACAGGATAGCTAAGAAATTATGTGCTCTTTTATGCATACTATACAGAACCCTTACAAGTGTAGAAGATGATGCTCCTCAAGGATGCACTAATGAAAGAAAAATTATAGATCTAATTCTCTATCTATGCATCTCTTAGAAAGCCCACAGAAAAAGAAGAGAAGGCATTTAATAATATATAGACAGTATTTACTAAGAGTCTCTTTCTGGTGCACCATGACAACATGTGCTACCTCTTTTTTGATGTTGATACTTCTAAGCAAAGAGGCTTTAAAGTGATGATATTTCATATAAAACTAAAATGAATGTTACTCAAAAAGATATAATATAAAAAAACTTCAAACTTTGAGATTCTACCTCCATCAATCATGATAGAGCTTATTATATTCCTCTCTAAGATCCTCATATCAGCAGAAACTAGATACTAGCCAACTAAACTGAAGGTTATATGCCTGGTCTGAATGCTTAAAAAAGTGTGACATATAATTAAGATCATGAAACTTTCAGTGGTTATATACACTGATCACTCAGCTATACTATAGATTGTCAGACAGACATTACTAACTACCTTATTTATAGACAAACTTAACTTAAGGCTCATCCAGGCTACTCAGTATATATAGTGCTTCAACTTACAAATATTTCATAAATCTAGTTGCATGCATATTATACTAGATGTACTATTATAATTATAGTCAAGTGCACCCATAGATCAGAATGAACCCCTGGAAGATCTAGCTGCAGAGGCTACAAATACATTCCTAATGAATTACATAGTAATAATAATTATAATATCCTTATAATTCTAATAAAGACTCCTTAATATCTACCAGCAAGACTTGAGGCTGGCTACAATCCTGAAAGTTATAAAGGTAAATAGTATGCTACCTGTGGAAAATTAAATCAAGCTATTATATCATGTTAATTCTAATGATAATCTACTATATTATAATCATGATGACACTGTGCAGCTCTGCATTCCTTAACCTCTTATTGATAATGTTATTAAGATTGTGCATTTAAATGCACATCTTGAACCCCAGTAAATTATAGAGAAACTAAATGGATTATCCATCTACAAGAAGTCTCACCTTATTAAGAAATATATTTACCATTACCTTAGCTACCTGCAAAATGCTACTCATTATTATAAGTTATATAATACACTACAGCTAATCATTATAGAGTCATCCCTATTCTATATTATTATAATTAATATTATTCTTAGTCTCTCTAAGGGCTAATTTGATGCTAGTATGACTATTACTTGCAAGGCAAGCAAGAGGATAGCTTTCATCCCAGAACATCAAAATTGAGATGTAGAATCCTGGGTAAAGCTATTTATAAAGTAATTAGTGATGAGTAACTAGAGTACTCTATCTTACATTATTTCAGATAGAGATAAAAAGTTTCTCAGTGAATTCTAGATAATAATCTTTAAGTCTCTAGAGATAGATCTCCTCTATATTATAGCTTATTACTCTCAGGTAGATAGCCAATCAGAGATCACAAATCAGATGTATGAGATTACCCTCAGACATACAATTATAGCCCTAAAAGATTTATAAGAATGAGAGGACTCAGTTCTCTCACTCCAGGCACTCTTTAATAGTACTATAATGTCAGTAATAGGGATATCCCCCTATCAATACATGTATGGCTAGAAGCTTAAAACACTGCTTCAGCTAGCACAGGCATTTTAAGATTATAGTTCCCAGGATTTCTTCAGCTACTTTGATGCAAATGAAGCACTCCACATAGTAGTAATATTCATAAAGAAATACTATGATAAGAAGTATACTCTAAGATTCTTTACTACAAGTAATAAGGTACTTCTCTGAATAGGTAAAGAATATAACACACCACTACTTCAAGCTTATAGCAAGTTTGCCCCTTAATATGCAGACTTCTTCACAATTTATTACTAAGTTGATAGCCTTATCTACCTTCTGGATCTCTCAGTATATTTTTATATACATTTTGTGATATTTATTGCCCATTTGGAATCTACTCTACAGGATGAAGACCCCTTTAATTGCATGCTACTAGTACTAGGCCCTGTTGTAATGAAAGGAGATTTAGATGAATGAAAATCATATGAGATAGAAAAAATAATAGTAAAATAAATAAAGACTCTTAAATGTGGCAACAAGGTCAAATACCTTATAAGGTGGAAGAGCTATAGCCTAGAGGAAGATAGATGATACTCTGAATATACTCTTCAAAATGTGAAGAAGCTTATATAATAATATGAGTATAATAGATAAGAATCTATATTGCTGTTAAATATGTACTGATGAGGTTACTCTATAAAGATAATAATCTAATTATTTAAAAAACCTGAAAGAAACTCAAAAGTGCTTTAATACTTATAAAATATAAATTAGAGAAGAAAATATGCAATTATTAGCCATGGAGATTTTATATCCCTACATGATATTAATGTCTTTATTATCTAATTAAGTCCTTTATTTCATGAAATCTTCATTCCTCTATTATTACACTAGTTTGTATAGATAGTACTCTCATGTACCTACACATCCATATTTATAATGACATTATCCTACTAGTCTACCCAAACTCTAATATGTATTTCCCTATAGTTATTCTATATTCTACTATTTATTAATATATTTACTGTATACTCCCATCATCTTGATTATATTTACTGCATGTAATGAACCTCATCCTACTGAGGAATCTACTAAAAGCTATGAACTTTTCATGATAAATACTATTTCTACAATGAGATATAAAGTAAACATTTACTAAATGTAAGAACTTCCTATAGCATTAAAGAACTCAGCCTTTGAAATCTACAGACATTCACAATTATTATCATGATAAATTTACTGATAATACTTTGCTAATCTTATACACATATAATTTACTTAAAACCACCTCTTCCTACATCTACTTCCAGGCTATAAGATGTGAAGTCACCATGGTGCCCCACAGTGATAAAGATGATAGTAAAGATAGAGCTAAGAAGGTTAAAAATAAAAATGCCTCTATATTCAAGATCATAAAGTAATATGAATCTACTGATGTACCCCTTATGCTAGTAAAAACTCTCAGAAAGAGATGTCAAATACTTCAGGCAGCTACTAACTCTCTGGCCAGTGTAATAAATCTTATAGACCTCAACATTAGTAATAGCTTCTTTATGGGCAGAGTTGCTGATATAAAAGGGAAATAAAGAATGATAAATGAGGAGGTAGATAAGAAGTAAGTAAAATAGACACTTAAAATGTTAGATTATTTAGACTGGGAAATAAATATACTCATTATAGATATAAAATACTATAAATTCCCTATTACAATTATTAATATAATGTTGGTCTCAGCTCTGCAGACCATCATTACTAGTCTGAAAGACTAAAGATATAGTTAAACACTTTATAATAATAAATTAGTTCTTTAATAGAAAAATCACAAAGCAAGATAGGCTGAGAAAGAAAATGTGACTCTAGCATTCTTTATTACTGGAAATTCCTTATAATTTTTAATTCTAAAAATATGAGTGGACTCAGGAAAAAGCTGGAATTTCCAAGGCTCTGAGCTGAAAGAACCTCCACTGGAGCCTCAAGTAAAATATTTAAAGATTAAGATTGAAATGATAATTAATAGAACTAAAGGTAAATAAAATAAGAATAATAAGATTAATGATATGAAAATAATCAACAATGCAAATAAACCTATCTTTCTCTGAAATACTTCCTATAATTCTAATTATAAAGTATGTGATTTTCTTGAAAAATACCTTAGTGAGAGTAAGATCAGATACAATAATGTATATACAACTAGAGAAGTACATTAGAAAGCTATACTGAACATATAGAGTAAATATAAGGCAGATAAGTATATTATAAATGAGAAGTAATATATATATCTATAGGATTAGAAAGTTACAGTGTGAAACTGGGAAATCAATATTCTACTGAATGAATAGGAATGCCAGAACACTATAATCTTCTCACTAGGTATAACTAAGTAAAATATTATAAATACTGTAAATAATCTTCACTACTAGAATTACTAGAAGTAAATCAAATAAACTTAATCCTTCTACATTGAATGCTCTTTCATGATATACATCTCAGCTCAGAGACTGAACTGTGCAGAGGCTGAGATCCTCAAATGTCTATAAAATAATAATTAGATTATAACTAATAGACTAGTAGATATATCAGAGAATATTAATGATGAAGAATATATTAGTAATAATAACTTCATCAGCACTGATGCCTTCTTAGATGACTATCAGACTTATAATGAAACTTCATCCCCACAATCAGAGAGCTATAAAATTATCAAGAAGACTCTAATAGTTGCTATAGAGGCCTCTATACTGTATGTTATTAAAAGAAGTAAAGAGACAGTTCAATGTATTATAATCTTATATAATATAGAAGCATGAGCAGCATGCAATATAATGAATGACTAGAAATTCATGAGCACCCCATACAATGAGATGACTACTATAAGTGACTAGAAACTGTACTGTATAATTAAAGATATTATAAAATAATAGGAAAAATAATTTAATAATCTTATAGAGAACATCTAGATGACTGAGACCTTCAATGCTACTAATAAAGATGCATATATCTATAAAGACATTATCAGATGCATTATAAAACTATACTAACTAAAGTAATATAAAATAGAGATTATAGCTAAAATATTATATATATTTAGCACTATATTTCATACCATGTTTGCTATAATAGATGAGCAACTACAAAGAGCTCTACAGAAACTTAATGACATTAATAATATCTTTAAGCCTCAGAATCAACAGCCTGACCAGAAGAAGCTCAGTAGTAAAATGAATAAAAATAAGAATGATGAAACTAGTCAGCTCAGCTCTCTTTTTGAATAGGAGATTCTACTGCTCTATCCTTCTAAAGCTAAACAAATAGTTAAAGTAATGATCATATTGTGCAATATATAGCTTGAAAAAGCTATAAACTTTATTCAGGAATGGGTCAAGCTAGGTATTTCATATGACCACATTGTGTCCATGAATATTAATATGAGACTGAAAGTGATTAAAAACCTCATTAACTACTAAGAAGTAGTAGGAGAGATTATGGCCCACTAAGAGAATATTTTACTAGAAAATACTGAGGCTAATAAAGATCACACACAAGTAGTATAATATATAGCTTAGTTGTATAAAATCAGCAATAATAAAGTAAACATTCTAGTAGATTACTAAAATGAGAAAGGAGTGTCATTCTGTATGATTAAAAAGATGATAATATAATAGGTCAGATAGAAGATTAAGTAGTTATAGAAATTAGTAATAATACTAGAAAAACTTTTAGATGTATCAGATAATTTTAAGGTAGCACTATATCTAATATATCTATATGATACTGAACCTGCAACTACTATAATAATACTAAACAAGTAATTTAGTATAAAAATGTAATATAGTAATATATGAGATCTATCTAATGAAGACTTACATATAGCTATTAATGAACTTACTAGATATACTTATAATTACTTAATTAAATTTATATAAACTTTATTTACCAGCCTTAAAGCCTTCAACACAGTTCTCTAGAAAAATACTATATTTATCTATACTCATACCATACAATGACTCATTGAACTACTTGATGTTGAAGAAAAGAAAGTAAAGGAGATTCTTATAATTACTAAGAAGTATAAAATACTCTATTATAAGATATACTATATGAATGAAGACTGTCTTGAAGAGAATCTAGAAGAATTTACTATAGAGAAGAAATAATAATAATTGAAGCTGATATTATAGATATCTTTTAAACTTCATACTCTATAATAACTTAGTTATATAATGTGTAGACTACTATGAAGATAGAGAGTAATATTTTCCTTTTATTTAATATGTTATTTATTATTATATTATACTTTATAAGATTTCATTTTTTATTTCATTTATTTACTCTATAATTCTGTATGTAACTACTGTAATGAGGGCATTGTGTGCCTTTCTGAAAGAGGCCACTTATTATATGTACATACTTTATATTATAGAATATTCATGGTGCTTAGTCACCTATATAGCTTAGTCAGGCTCTATGATATAAATAGCTATAGATAGCTTAGAAATGTAGAGAAGGCAACCTTATTCTATATAATATTTTTATCTTAAGTTTTCCTAATTATAGTTATATAGAGCTAATATTCTATAGGGATATTTTATAATTATTATTAGCATTTATTAGAATTTAGAGAAGTCAGCTATATATATAAATTATATTTAAAGAATTCTACTATACATATAAATCATATTTAGAAGATGAATATAATATTAGAGATCTCTGAAAAGAGATTAAATGAGTAATTATAAAATATAATAGAGACACTCTGATTAATAAATTATATGAGCTAGATACTAAAATCAAGATTATAATCATTAGAGAAAGAAAAGAAAAAGGAGAAGAAATCACAAGATTATATAATATAAATAGAAGAGATTTATATGAAATCAGAGTAAATAAACATTTATATAAAGGTCTAATTAGAGGTATTCAATTAAGTGGTTAGAAATTAGGTAAAGTTCAGGCAAATTATAAATATAGAGTATAAGAGTATAGCCTTTCATACATTATCTAATTTATAATAGAGTCATACTAATAAAAGCTATTCTACTGAGAATAAACTGAGTTATAATATCTATTTAGAGAATAATAAAAAGATTATTAAGTATACTATACATCTTTATAATACTTAATCAAGCTAATTAATAATATAATCTCTAAAAAATAAGTTAGAGGTTAAGAGGCTAATTCAAGTAAAAATCCCTCTGAAAAAATTTTCTCATATAATTTTTATAGCATTTTCAAATGAAAAAATGTATACTAGGCTATACTATAACCTATAGAAAGGCTGAAGACTTTTATATTGCCTAGCTAGTAAGAGATCTATTTACTGTGTAACCACATGTTTGTGCTAAGTCTGATTGGGAGATCAGAGGCAGTCTACAGCCTACACATTGTGTGGGTGGCACAGTGCCTGATCACATGACTTACCAACTGGGGCTGTCACATTCCACAATCTGATCTGACATCCCCAGCACAAATCATAAACCACAAGCCTCTACCTCCCCTTCCCACCCCCATCTGCATGCTTCATACCCCCCAAAAAAAAACCAACAGCCGATCCCATTTCAGGAACAAACATCATGGCGGAGAATTCCAGAAATCAAAATCACGGTTTAGGGCGTGCGCAACCCTTGAGCTGGAACCCGCACACCAGTGTTCTGGCTAGCTGCTATTCCGCCAACACAACCACTACCGCGCTCAACAGTTTCCATTATTGCACTACCCCTGGGGCCGGTAAGTTCTATCCTTAGTGCACTTGGGCATGGCATATTTGCTCACGACAATATACTTTCTAGGGGCCCAGTGGTATCCCTGAGGTCCCTTCGGGGACTAACCCTCCATCTGCAAGCCCTCCCCCCGTCGTTTCGGCCACGGCAGCAGCCGATCGCTTTCTGTCGCCGCGAACGAGACTAGGACCTGGTGGGGAGGCAGTGCAAACTATCACGGAAGAGTGTGAGAGGCTCTTCTGCGACATATTGTGGGCAGTGTTCCTTGGTGAGAGGCACACCGCTCTGCAACAGTCGCTGGTGATAGGTGCGATTCCTAAGAACATAAACCTGTGTGAGACGACATGCGGGAGAATTCGAAACTGGATTGAAGTGTGGGATTATTCTGCCGATACAATCTACAGAGGGTTCGTCGCTGCCGATGGGGCCCGAAGAATCCTGTTTGTATTCTTTGAAAACCATGTTGCTAGCCAGGGGCTTAAGTCTGGGTTCGTCTCTATCTCTCATCCGAATCCTTCCTAACATGATACCTACAAAACGTTCTCAATCCTCTGCTAACTGGTGATAAGGCTGATGGCGCTATTTGAACTTGCTAGCGTTTCCGGCTTTGATTGCTCTGAAATGGTAGCTTGTGTTGATCGGTCGATGGACGCAGGGGAGCGAGATGCTGTCATTAGAAACCTGGGCTGGGTTGGGTTTGAATTGAGCACGTTGAATGGCTTCATGATCCCTCGACCGGACGAGACCATTCTTAGCGGAAGGTGGTTGTTTATGAGTGTGGAAGTGTAATGATCTTAGTTGCATGATAGCAGATTTCGGCGAGAACAATTCTTCACTAGACAAGGCTGTAGTATATTAGCCGACCTCACAAGTACACGACTTATGTGCCCTTTTCTAGCGTCTCAATGATACTAGGGTTGTATGAAAACGGACATGACGCTCCCAACAGTCCACGTGACTTAGCTTCCGCCTCCGGCCCGTGGCGGGAAACTGGGGAACCCCGCACCTGCCCCACATTCCGCCTTTGAGAATCGACATCCTCGTCCAGACGTCACTGATTGCTGATTCTCCATTGACCGTCAAGCGCACTGGAGGGCTATGCGAGCATACCGGACCTCAAAGCAGCCAGGAATAAGATGCCGTCGCGCCGCTTGAAGCAGCCCATTTCCTCTGCTTTCCCGACATATCTACTCCCGTCCATTCCCTTCACCCGTCGCCGTTCTAGATCAAGTGTTTCTGCTTCTAACGAACCCGACATTCTATCAGACTGTCCTCTAAGTAATGGGAATAGTGGATTTTTGCATGGCCACCAGTCCTTTCTGAGATGCGCGCGTTGCGCAACAGACCTCTGCTTAGTGTCCCAGATTATCAGCAAAGGATTCACGGGGCGGCATGGTAGAGCTTACCTTGTGTCTGCTAGCCCGTCGGCAGATGGTATCTCAGTGGCTTCTTCTTCCCCAGGCACCTCGCTTCCAAACACCGTAGCCCAACAAGCTCTCCCTCGACAACTGGTGACAGGGGCTCACACCGTCAGCGACATAACCTGCCGTTTCTGTCACAGTCTCCTGGGTTGGAAGTATGTTGCTGCCGAGGAGGAGTCGCAGAAATACAAAGTTGGGAAATATATTCTGGAGACGAAGAAAATCAGCACTTGCTCCTCTTGGGAAAATGAGTCCAATTCAGCTTCTGTTCCGTCAAACCAAGTCTCTCAGAGTCATGACGATGTGGAATTCGATAGCCAGGACGAGGAGGAATGCGAAGACCTGTTCTCGGGAATGTGGAGCCCTTGGTTGGCTGCAAGGCGAAGGCGAAACCGCAACTTTGAGCAAAATCCTCCCCGCATTTGAATCAAGAGCTCGCTGAATCGTCTCTCTCCGGCATGTGGATCCTTTATCCATTTATCCCGAAAACGTCGCAAAGAGTTTACTTACCCATTTGCTACACATTGTTGAGTTTGGAAGTGAAACCTTGGAGTCAACGGAATGATACCCCTAATCTGAATAAGCATCTCTCTTTATATTAGTTTATCAATATCAATTTCAGCATGTTTTTTTTTTTCAATATTAGTTCAACTTCGGCGTTCCGCACTATAAATACAACTTTAAAAATACACGTCTCCGATGTCAATAACGCCAAGTGTCCACGGGGATTCCACCAAATTTCGGGTATCATTAACCGTTATTTCAAATCGGAACCAAGCGAGCAAATAAATCTATAGCTAGCGCGAACTATGAAGGACTTAAATCCCCAAACAGCCAAGCTTAGGGAGCGGAGAGGTCCTTTGATAGTTTAGCCTTTTTACCTGTATCCGATTCGTTGTCATCCTGTGACTCTGGGTCTAACTGGCGCTTCCCGGCAGGTTCTTGGTTCGAAGACGGCGCCGTTGGTGCATGTTTTCTTTTCCTTACGAGAGAGGATAGGTCGTTTGCACCTTTCATGGCCTCTTGCAATATGGATGCTTGGTCGGTGGCGGACTGGCCCAGGACTTGGCTTAGAATTCCGTTTAAAGACCCCGAATCGTCGTTGCCAGAGCTAGGGTCATTCACGGATACCGGAGGCTGTCGGAGTTCAATCAACTGGAAACGATGGATCAGCATGGGTATTGCGCAGCTAGAAAAGGCAGAATCAAACAAATATCATAGCATAGTAGTACTCACTCGTTGCTCCATATCTGAAATGATTTCCTTGACATCCTCGATACCCCGTTGCTTTTTGGCAATACTTTCCTGGTTGGTGGTGCTTTCTAGCGTCTCCTGTTCCTTTGTTACGCGTAATCGGCAGCTCTCAATTGCTGTTTCCATATGCTTTGCGGCTTCTTCTCTGACTTCCTTGTCAACGCTCGTGATTTTAGGAGCAGTCGATTGTTCGTCTTCTGTTTGGTCGTGTGTGATTGACGAGAACTCCAAAGCCAGAGAAAGTTTATAATGGCATTCGGCAACGCTAGGGTCCTCCAATGAGAAAAGCTGGCGTTTCAAACTCAGGGCAGATTGCAGATCTGTGACGGCATCTCCAAACCGTTCGCCCTCCAGAGATATTTCCGCCTGTAGATCGTATATATCCGCAAGTCGCTCCTGGACACTCCGCACCTCTGGTTGTGGATCACGTTCTCCTTCTTGTGACGACGGCGGTTCCATATCTTTCAGCTTGCGTAGAAGCAGAACACGGGCTAAATCTAACATTTCAAAAGCATTGGCAAACTCATCTTCCTCCTCCTCCTGATCACCAGCGGCGCCATGGCTATCTGCGTCGTCGGAATCCGAATCGAAGTCCTCGTCGCCCGTAAACTGGAAATAAGACGAGGGGGTAGCCTTTGCTCCATCAGCTGCATTTTGAGCAACAGTTTGGCCCTCCGTGGACGCTTGGGCGATAGCACTGCCGATAATATGTCCACTGAGCGCTCCTGAGCCCCTTGTCGGCGCGGTATCCTGGGGCTTGCTTTTGGGTGCCGGCGGGGCTTGTCCCGCAACCTTAGAACCAAGGACGTCACTTTTCCGAACAGCGACATTATACAATGATTTCCCATAGGCGTATAGCAGGTCTGCATTTTCGACAGACATTTCGCCGTTCAGCTCTGCCTGAAGTTCGGTTGCCTGAGAGTATAGCTCTGCGGCAGCATTGTAATCCTTAATAGCATCTTTAGCAGAGGCTCGTTCGATAAGGTCCGCCAAACGGTCACGCGTAGATTGGGAGGATAACTCGGGGGTAGCCCCGTCATTTGCGAGGTTCGTAGCAGGCGAGCCTTCCGACATGATGGGTAGTGGAGTTCGGCGTTAAACGGGAGTTCGCGCGAGTTGGGGTCTCAAGGTCAACGATAAGTCGTGCGGCTTTGCAGCCAATTTGTGGGAAACAGTTGTCAATGGCTTGTGCAGACCTGAGAGATGTGGTGGTTGGGTGATGACGGCTGGTGTCAGATGTGTTTTTTGTTCGGTTGACTTCACGTGCAGCCGCTCCCCGCATATTTAAATGCGACACGACGCGAATCAGCCGTCAATTAATTTTCTGGCGCGTCACGCGTCGACCTCAACAAAATATCACAGCGCTTCAACAGTCCATTCATCAGCGCCCCTTCAGGAATAAGTGACAGGAGAGTTGACATCAGCCGTGACATGATATAAATTCAACGATTTGCAACCTCATTTCACCCCTACATAAACAGAATGCCGGAACAAGGGTCCCCAAATTTGTCTATCCTCCCGATTCTATTGCCTCCCGCAACACTACGTCCGCTCGCCTTTCGGGTATTGACCAAAAAACATAGCTTGACTATTACAGCGTCAAGCTTGCAGTCACTCGCAACATTCGTGGGTAGAAACTGCGGTTCAGGATGGCGGGAAGAAGGCCTCGCCGAACTTGTTCTCGATGAAGTCGCAAAAGCATGGAAAAAACGAGGGGGCGGGGTTATTGTTGAAGATAATGGGGCCTCCTTGTTAAAATCGATACTGTCAACTTTGGAAAGTAATATGAGCGGTGGCAGAGTCAAATCCAGGGACCTGTCTAAGGGTGCAAGAACATTGACCCAGGCGCTCGGCAGTGAAACCGGGCATGGAGACACGGATAAAACGGGCGAACCGCGATCTGAAGCCATTGAACACACACCTGGAGTAGGGGAAGATCATGATTTGGATGATACGAGAAAATGGATGAAAGTAGTTGGCGCGTTTGAACAGCATCGTGTGGTATACAACGTGAACAAGAAGAATTTTGATGTATCGTCAATCTCCCCTTCCATCTTTCCGGCCCCGTCCCAAAGGGCCAATATTTTCAGAGACCGGTATAATCTAATCTATCAACGGCTATTACGGAATGAAGCCTTTCAAACACCTTCCTTCGGCACGTTTCCCTCTCGAGGAGGATCTGCTTCGTCACTAGCCACCGGAGGCTCCTATAAACTCACATCCATTGCCAATCTCCTGGGTAGAAGTGGAACTTCACATTTACTTCTCGGGTTGCTGTCAATATCTCCAACTGGAGAACTTTCTCTGACAGACCCAACCGGAAGCATCACACTTGATATCAAGCACGCCAGGGCTGTACCAGAGGATGGAGCGTGGTTTGCACCAGGGATGATAGTTCTTGTTGACGGGGTCTATAAAGAGGAGGAAGTCGTTACAGGGTCGACTTTTAATGGATCTGGTGGAGTCGGAGGCACAATAGGGGGGAAATTTGTTGGGGCCTCCGTCGGTGGGCCGCCTTGTGAGCGGAGAGAGGCTTCAATAGGCATGTCGAATCGGAGCGAAAGCGGCGAAGCGACAGTTGAAAGTGGTTTCGGCTGGGTTGATTTTCTTGGTGTAGGAAGCGAGCGCGCTCGTGGTCCTCGAATGAGACATATTGAACAGTTATGCCTCCGGAAAGAGCAACAGGATGACCAGGAAGGTGTAAGAAAGGAGATTGTTATCATGAGTGAGGTCAATTTGGATGCTCCAGGGACAGTTGGGGCGCTCACACGTGTGTTTGACAGTTATGCATCGCTTCCCAAGGACCAGATTCCGCTGGTCTTTTTTTTGATCGGCAATTTTGTTCAACATGCGGTCATGTCTGGAGGTGGGAGCGGGGGAAGCATTGAATGCAAGGAATACTTTGACAGCCTCGCCTCCGTCCTTTCAAATTATCCTCGCTTGTTACAAGGATCGACATTTGTGTTTGTTCCCGGTGACAATGATCCTTGGGCGTCCGCTTACTCGGCTGGTGCTTCCACGGCGTGCCCTAGGGAAGCTGTCCCAGAATTGTTCACGTCTAGGATCAGACGTGCTTTTACGAATGCCAATAACGATCGCCCGTTGCCTCGTCCCAAAACCCCACCAGGGGAGGCAATATGGACATCCAATCCTACAAGGCTTAGCCTTTTCGGCCCAGTGCATGAAATTGTTGTTCTTAGAGACGACGTATCGGCGCGACTGAGGCGCACCTCGATTGTTTTCAGACCAGATAAATCTCAGGACACGTCAGACACCCAAAACCATGGTGACGAAATGGTGGAAATCGACGACGATGGAGCCCAGCCAAATCCCCCGTCAGAATTAGCTCAAGTCCAGCCAGAAGAAAAAACACAGAATCCCAATCTTCAAGCGTCCAGAAAGCTCGTGAAGACTATCTTGGATCAAGGAAATCTCTCCCCCTTTCCTTTGAATGTACGACCAGTTCTGTGGGATTACGCATCCGCCTTGCATTTGTATCCCTTACCAACCACCATGATCCTCGCAGATTCCAGTGCGGACCCTTTCGCGGTGACATATGAAGGATGCCATGTCATGAACCCAGGACGATTGATACCTGAGGGAAGCAAGAGTTTGGTGAGGTGGATCGAATACGATATCATAAAGAAAAGGGGGACGGTTCGGGAAGAGAGGTTCTGAGATGGAACAAAGTTTCCCTCGGCTTCGAAATTAAATACCTTGTTAGCTGAGCGCGATGGGTTTGTGTGGAATGAATTAGGATAAACCACTACTTCCGCTCATGGGGAAGCCCAGAGCCGACACGATTTCTCATGATGTATAATAGATAATTCCAAGTCTAGGTCGTATATGGATTTGTGGAACACGTTGGATGCTTCGTGCTGTATGGATGAATGAGATGCTGTAAAGAATGTAGATAATCTGGAAACGGTATTATCCAAAGTATGATTTGTGATATTGCTACAAATGGCGTCTAAGATAAAAAAAAAGAACTAAACATCGAACATCCTTGATGTTAAATACAGCGATGAATTCGCCCGCTAAACAACCCGGTATAACCCAGTGGTCGAGTAACTCCCACCAGCAAACGCACCTTTTAAAGTGGGAATTTTATGAAAAAACATTATAATGGGTCCTAGTCAATTGTGATAAAGTCCACCCTTTCATTAGGTCTTGCGTCCTGTGAGGTTTTTGCCGCCCGCTTCACACCACCCTGGGCTGCTCCCTTGTCCTTGGCTTCTGTCGCTTTCGTACCTAGTGCAGGCTTCCCCACAACACCCTGCTGGCCCATGCCTGCTTTATTCGTGTCCTCTTCATTGTTGCTGATATGAGGTTCGTTTCCAGAGCCGGGACCTCCACTCGGGCGAGTATTATCTGAACCCAGAGTGCGTTTCCCCAAGATATGCTCCATCATGACCTCATCGAGAACAGACAGAAGATTGCCAACGTTTTCGGTATCAGCAATTGCCCCATTCCCCAAACCCTGCCAACCGTCTCCGCGAGCGTCGTATATTCTTTCCTTCAGCCTGGTTTCTAGGGTCGCTCGATCGGCTTTCGTAGATGTTGTAGTGATGTCCTTTAGTATCCAAACGACGTGGTCTCTCCTGAGACCAACATTCATGTAGAATGATTGTCGGGCCGAGGGATAGCGGATGTGATAAACTTTGGCACTTCGAGCAGTAACTTGAAACCTGGAACCCCCTGGCAGCCCAGCATGAGGATAAGTAGAGATCTGATCTACGGCCCTTAGCATAGGCAGCGTGATAGTAAGTAGCTGTAGTGCCACATCAAGTCCAACTTCGAAGCGGCACCCGTTAAGGGTAGCTGTTAAGGACTCCTTGATGCGGCGATGAGGGTTTCGAGGATGGAAATCGATGCTTAAGTGTAGCACCATAAGTGGTGTACGGCTTGATAGCAATGTTAATGGGTCGGGGACGGATGACAATGCCTGCTCGTGATAATTGAAATTTATACTCGCTAGAGTGTTTTCGTCTGCGGAGTATGAGAATTTTACACGGGAAAGTGTGACTGATTTCGGTTTGAAACCTTTTAGCTTTAGCAATTCCAGAGTATAAATTATACGCTCAAGCTGTTGAAGTCGACAAAGAAGTTGGATGATCATTGGTTGGCCGACTGGAACGAGAAAGCGCATCATAAATCTCGTGCCTTTTGGGTGGAAGGATATCAAGGGATCAAGAGGTGCAACTAGTCCTGCGGCATCCTTTATCTGCCTGGTAAGATGTCCGTACGCTACCATGACGCCATTCTGTGTCGACGGATCGATTCCCTGGAAAGATAGACGGATCGTGTCTTTGATAGAAGGATTCCTCTCCGCCTTCAGCATGGGGGAAACACGGAGACTTAGAGGAAGTGAACGGCTCCTGAAGCATATAAATAGACTCGGCACTTGAAGGTCGGCCCCTAGTAACAAATTTTGCGCAGGCGGGAAGTGATGGATCTCGTGAAATTCTGAAAGATAGCGAGAATTGGCATGAATGGTGATCATGCCCGAAAGAGCATATTTGAGCTGGCCGAAAGAGGCGTAATTTAACCTATCTTGCAACCCTCCAAATTTGCCGGTAATCTTGTGGGTAAATTGAAGAGAGAACGGGCCACGATCATTTGGTGATGCCCCGGGGCGTTCCTTTCTCCGTAGCTGGATAACCCACCAGTTATCCCCATCCATGCCGCAGGTATACGCGATCACCCAGTTAGGTTTCCACGACTTGCGACGGAATAGGATGAATCGAAGCACATTAGGTGAGAACGCACGCCGGAGATCCTCGCTCGTGATGCCCCTTGGATTCACTGTTTCCCAACCAAGAGTGCATGCAAGTGATTCAAGCTCTTCTACCACTGCCGCAGATCGAAGGCGAGAGATACGGATAATAATGTCATTAATTTCGGGTCTTTCAGCATTACGGTCGTTGTCGTGACGGTTCAAGAGTAGAGGGGTAGGCCGTAAAATCATCGTTCCTGAAACCGGTTCAATGAGGACTTTAAGGTTTCTACCTTTTGTAAGTTGCAAGTCGAGGAAGCAGTCGCCAGGTTCCGTCATTGAAGTTTGTAGACCAATGAAAAGAGCTCCATTCGCGTACAAACGGCCCTGGCACAATATAACATAAGCGGAATGGAGTAGATGGGAGCTATGTAAAGAGGTAACACTGCGCAGGATTGATTCCATAGAAAGGATCTCGGTGTCGAATGTGATATCTTTTGAATCGGTTTCTTTGTTGTCTCTCATCCACCTTATGCTTAAGGATGGTGAATTAGCGGCCGATGCATCTGGAATTTGGTCTTTGACCCGGCCACTTTTTATGCCGATCTCTATCCAACTTTTTGCTCCGGCTTTATTGACCCAATACTGCACGACTAGTGTGCGGTGTACAAGCTCCACACGTAGATTGTCCACCCAGTGGCTCCGGGCCAACTCGATAGCCTGGTGAAATAGTACCGTGATTTTGTTGGATAACACCAAATTGTGCAAGAAGCTGTAGCAACCCGTGAGACCTGAACGCATGAGTATGGCGTTCACTCTATTGTGTAGGTCATCAAGAAGCCTTCCTGCGGGTATGGGTGGCGAAGGAGAAAATAAAAATCGAATATCGACGGAAAAAAACTGCGATGAATGGTCTTCATGTGCGATAGAGAGGTCGATCTCAAACTCTGTCGGGACTCTGAAAGTGACTCTACCATCGTGAACTAGATAATCCGAGAATGCGCTTGGGATATTATCATGCAGGACCAGCCTTGTCCGAATAGTTCTGTTGATTTTCCTTAATACCCTCAACATCATCTTCGGGGTCAGGGGTTTCGGAGGAATGAATTGGCGCTAATGCGAATGGTTAGTTGATTACAATCTAAAGTAGGATCTAGGGGCATTATTACCTCTTGCATTGCAGCTACTCGACCCGTTGATAAAACCTCCAGGGCCATTGTAAGATCAGGATTTGCGGTCTGCGCTCTGATCAAATCCCGTTTCATCTCACCAATGGACAATATGGCGCCATTGTAGGAATCATATCGCATCCGGATGAAAGCCTGAAGATCTATGAGTCTGCTCACGTCGGCAGCTCTGCGGCTCCACTGGGAAAGGACAAGGATCTTGATAAAATCCGCCCTCTTTGCTTGCGCAAAGTCCAAAATGCGCATCTTCTTTTGGAGGTTTTCGCCGGATTGACCAGCTGAATGCTTCCCGTTGGTTGTAGTCACGGACGAAGAGGTATGCGACGATGGGTTTAGCGAAGATGCATGGGCATCTGCCAGCTCGTTGATGAGCTCCGTCAAGTCGTTCCAGCATTGTTGGGTCGCCCTATTGATGAGGTGACCCAAGGAAAAGAAACCCTGGCTGATATGGACCAATTCGGGGGGCAGCGAGTTTTCTAAAGACGAGTTGGGGCCTTGGGTGGCATTATTGCCATGAGGCGGACCGTTTGAGTAAGAGCCGTTGTTCTGTGACGATGCGCCGGCCCTCTCTCTTGGGGGGGTAATGGAAACACTGCCTTCGAAGTGCTGGTGGTCGCCTGGCTGTCTTCCTCCAGTCATGCTGGTGCCGTCCATGATGATGCCCGGCATTGCTGGATGAGCGACGACAAATCGGCGCGCCCTGCCGGCGCCCGGCCGTCCTCAAGACTGATGGGTTCGCACAGGAACAGCTCGAGGATGGATTGAGGGCCGAAGACAAACTGGGATCGGGGGGTCTGTTTCCCGCGCGCTTGTGGCTGTTGGCCAGAGGAGGAGACAGATGAGAGTGAGAGCTGGGGGGAGTTGGATCCAAGTGATAGATAGCGGCGTGGATTGATAGAGGGTTGGGTTGAGTAGCGGACTAGGCCAAGGCGGGAATGCGGTCACCTGACCTCCAGCCACAGCCACCAGCCACCAGCCCGGGCGTGGAGTTTGCACTGTTTGCGCGTGGCTGCAACGATCGGCCGCCGTCCCCCCGCGATTCGCGGCGCAGACTTGCCAAGTTGGTCAGACGCCGCCAGGAGCCAATCGCGCCACGGGGGCTGTCCCCTCCCGTATTCGCCCAGAAAGAACAAACTGGCCTCATCTCCAGCCAGCTTCCTATATATTACACCCTCGCTGCATCTCCGAGTGCACTCCAGCTTCATCTCGACAACTGACCATTGGGCTGCGTGTTCACCCAGCATACTCTCTGAACTGCAATCCCGCTCCTGTAGCAGCCTCACCTTTGCTTGTTTGCTTCCATCTCGGCTCCCAGCTCTCCCCCCTTCACCCGTGCTCGGTTCTATCCCGTCACCATGCGGCAGTTTAGGGAGTTTGCCCTCGGCCTAGCTGGCCTTGGCCTCACAGCATTGGCCTCTGCCGCTGACGCTGAGTCGGATGTGCACGCCCTCAAGACAGACACATTCAAAGACTTCGTCAAGGAGCACGAATTGGTTCTGGCCGAGTTCTATGCCCCTTGGTGTGGCCACTGCAAGGCTCTTGCTCCAGAATACGAAATTGCTGCTACCGAGCTCAAAGAGAAGAACATCCCCCTGGTCAAGGTTGACTGCACAGAGGAAGCAGACCTCTGCCAGGAGTATGGCGTTGAAGGATACCCAACTCTGAAGATCTTCCGCGGCTTGGATTCCATTAAACCCTACCAGGGTGCTCGCAAGTCCGCAGCGTATGTTTTCCAGTCCTCCTTTAATATACATCTTTACAGTCCTAAGCTAACTTTGCATTTCCCTAGTATCTCGTCCTTCATGATCAAACAGTCGCTTCCCGCTGTCTCCACGGTAACCGCGGAGAATCTCGAGGAGGTTAAAACTCTAGATAAGATTGTCGTTATCGGATACTTCGCCGAGGATGACAAGGCCTCAAACGAATCCTTCACTGCGGTGGCCGAGGCGTTGCGTGACAGCTTCCTCTTTGCCGGCACGAATGATGCTGCTTTGGCCTCTGGTGAGGAGGTTAAGCAGCCATCTATCGTTCTTTACAAGGAGTTTGATGAACGCAAGGCTGTTTTCGATGACAAATTCGACCAGGAAGCTATTACCAGCTTCATTAAGAGCGCCAGCACCCCTCTCGTTGGTGAGGTCGGACCAGAAACCTATTCGGGCTACATGTCGGTAAGTTGTGACCTGCTACTATGGGCATTGTCATCTCATCAAGGCGTATACAGCATTGCTAACAAGGCTGTCAACTCAGGCTGGTATCCCCCTTGCCTACATCTTTGCCGAAACCCCCGAAGAGCGTGAAGAATTCTCCACCCTCCTGAAGCCAATTGCCAAGAAACTGAAGGGCTCCATCAACATCGCGACCATTGACGCCAAAGCTTTCGGCGCACATGCAGGAAATCTCAATCTTGATCCCGAGAAGTTCCCAGCTTTCGCTATCCAGGACGTCGCCAACAACAAGAAATATCCCTATGATCAGACGAAGAAGATCACCCAAGACGATATCGCCCAGTTCGTTCAGGATGTTCTCGATGGAAAGGTCGAGCCCAGCATCAAGTCGGAACCCATTCCCGAGAAGCAAGAAGGCCCAGTCACTGTTGTTGTTGCCCATAACTACCAGGAAGTCGTTATCGACAACGACAAGGATGTCCTCGTAGAGTTCTATGCCCCGTGGTGTGGACACTGCAAAGCGTTAGTTCATTCCCGTCCGTTATTTCAGTATTCGCTTCAGGTTTCTAACAATTTTGTGTAGCCTCGCACCCAAATATGAACAACTGGCCGCTCTTTACTCTGAGAACTCGGACTTTGCCTCCAAGGTCACCATCTCTAAAGTAGATGCCACTGCCAATGATGTGCCTGATGAGATTCAAGGCTTCCCTACCATCAAACTCTTCCCTGCTGGCTCCAAGGGCTCCCCCGTGGAATACAGTGGCTCGCGAACGATTCAGGATTTGGCAAACTTTATCCGCGACAATGGTAAGCATGGAGTTGATGCTTACGTCGAGGAGAAGGTTCAGGAAGGTGGTGACGTTACGAAGAAGCCCGAGACAACAGCTTCTTCGACTGCGTCGGCAGAGACGGCGGCTGAGACCCCAGCCGAATCAGAGGAACCCGCTGAGCCTACCCCCCATGAGGAACTCTAAATGTTCATGAAGGGAATTTGTTATTTTGATTTGGTTGTTATCTGTGTTATTATGTTGAGCTCTAGAAAATTTATCTTGCCCTGCCACTTTAATCATTTCGTATATTCTCATATGTCTTGCCTGTGTTTTATTAGTCTCTGAAAACAGAGTGGATTCCCATTTTGTACGGCTAGTTATTTGCAAGAATACTACTCTCGACATGCTCTTCAGAATTTTTTTAGCAAATTATTCTAGGTAAACATGTGTGACCTTCACTGCCTGAAGGGTATTCCGACCAGTGTAATTTAATTATATTAAAAGAGCTCACTATGTAGCCGCAACCAAACCATGAAAATTAAATGTCAGATAAATAGAACCAAACGCCTCATCTAAACGCCTGTGCTTCAATCAGACAGACTTACCAAACGCCTCATCTAAACGCCTGTGCTTCAATCAGACAGACTTTGTTGCTTCGCTATCCTACTCGCCAAGGTCACATTCCGCCTCAGCCAGTGCCTCTAGGGCCTCGATATCCTCCTCGCTAGAGTCACCATTGCCTTCAATAAACTCATTCACTGTAGCCGCGCTCTCAACCGTGGCCACCACTTTCGTCTCAGCAGCAGCAGTGGCAATTTCTGCTTTAACACTAGCCCGAGCTGGGACGGCTTTTGACGGGGCTGTCGCAAGATTCCAGTCGATCACGCCGTCATCGCCATATCTTTCGCGAAGCCACTCGTTGGCCTTTTTGAAATGACCGCAGGAAAACTTTAAAAAAAAAAGATGGCGATGGTGTATTAGTAAACTACGTCAAAGTTGGGGCTAGAGCTTGGAAATAGGGTGAAGGGATGGGAAAAAGAAGTATTCCAGAATATAAAAGGAAAAGGCGAGGAGCAACATACAAAGCCTCTGTGGGCGCTCAGGGGACTTGGATGGACGGATTCCAGAACGTAATGTTTGCCTCTGTTGATGTGAGCGACCCTTTTACCAGCTGGGGTTCCCCAGGCCAGAAACACAACCCCATGTGTGCGCCTCTTAGCCACGATGTCGATGACTTTGTGAGTGAACTTTTCCCAGCCTTTGCCTGCGTGACTGTTTGCGGAGTGGGCACGCACAGTCAGACAGGTGTTCAACATCAAAACACCACGCTCAGCCCAGGGGGTCAGGAGACCGCCTTTGTTTGGCGGCTGCTCAAACGAGGGATAGTCGTTTTTCAGGGCGATGTAGATGTTTTTCAGCGAAGGCGGTGCTGGCATTGGTGGTCGAACGGAGAAACAAAGCCCATGGGCTTGATTGTGGTTGTGGTAAGGGTCCTGGCCGAGGATGACTACCCTAACTTTGTGAAGGGGGGTATACCGCGACCTAACGGGGTGGTGCTGAAGTTAGCATCAACTCTCGTGTGCAAGGGCGAGCAAGGTATATAGAGCGAGGGCCTACCATGAATATACATCCTCGAGCGGAGGAAATATCTTCGCACCCGACGCAATCTCCTTCTTCAGGAACCTTTTCAGCTGAAGAAATTCCCTGCTGAGCAGCTCTTCCTTCAACTGGGCCAACCAGCTCTCATCCAGAGTATCAATCTCTAGCTTGAGCAAATCCTGCTGTTCCTCCGTCAGGCCAGCGACCCATCTTGCTTTATTAAAGCTGCTTGCTTGGGGTGCGGACGGCTGATTTGTGCCAAGATTGGGCTGTGAGGGTTTGGGCTTTGGTGCCCCGAAGAAGGAAGTGATGCTGCCATTTGTCTTTGGTTTTTTAGATTCTGATCCAGCGCCGGTCAGGTCATTCGCGCCGCGCTTTCGGGCGGTTGACATGGTTAGAACGGGGTTTGGGAGAAAAAGGCAGAAGGCGCTGCGAAACAGTATGAAGCGAGAGGTGTGATGGCAGCGACTGGGAGCTATGGGAGTGTGAAAAGGCCGAAGCATTCAGGTCAGAAACTGGACAAGGAAAAGATGATCTATCAGACTGGCGGACACGGGGGAGACTAGGGGTCCAGGGTTGGACGCCAGCCTCAAGAGCCGGGCTGGAGATTCGCGACTTTGGAGCTTGCCGCGTCTGGCGTGGGTTTGGTCGCGACAGCCTCACGTGATCACGTGTGCCAATTTACCAGCTTCAACGCAAGGCGAAGGGGAGGCGATGAGAACTGAGCATTTGATTCTGACGAGCTATGCAGACCCTGTAGTGCATAAATACGTGTCGTTAGAAGAGACCAACCCCCAGTTTTGGTCTGAAATGGTATGTACGAGTGCATGCAATCGTGGTTTTCACCAGCAATGCCATAAGATTTCATAGATACTAGTACATTAATGGCAAGTCAGACGTGAATTGGAATTGGAACTCAAGTACACGAGATATATTGAAACAAGGGATGTCATTCTCTTCCGTTTTGAAAGCCGTAACAGTGTCTAAATACCTAGGCAAACAACTTTTACTTGCATCTCTTTTCCACAATGTTCGGTCCATGCTCGTCGAATTCTTTCTTTGATATCCACATTTGATGGAATGTCCCCAAGCTCGCGACAATGCTTCCTCCAATCCACGAACCAAATTTCCGCTCCGCTGTATTTCCCGGAGCGGTTATGCGCACTCTGGGGCTTGGGAACATATTCATAAGCTCGAAGTTCAGCCGGTCATTGAACCCGTACAATAGACTGGCTGCGCCGGTTACGACCACGTTTGCGAGCAGATGTGGGCGGATGTCAACATCAACCTGGCTCAGAGAGTTACGGATAAGTTCAGGTATAGTTTGCGCGGGGGTTGGAGGTGGGAATTCCCCATCCGGGTCTGGAAGTGCAGCTTGCGCATCAAATAGGGGCTCCACAACGCGATATCGCTCGGCGCCAAACACTTGATTGTACCCATCAGGGAACTCAAAGGGACGGCCTGGATTGGCCTTCGCAATTTCTTCGTTGGGGACCCCATTAGGCCCTGTACTTGACAAAGAATGAGGTCCTGGCCAGACTTGAACCACGCATTCTTTGAACTCAGATAGGGTTCGATCTTCCAAAAGGCGACGGAATGACGGGTCTGGCGCGCGGTCCGGAGGAATGGACTTATACGTCGCTTGGGCAGGTTGGCCGGCATCAACAGCGGTCTTGGAAGAGACTAGATAGTGCGGTGTAATGGTGATGGGTTGAGCGGTATTGGTCTTAAATAGGGCGCGGAGCTGAGATGAGATAAAATCTCCTCCAAGAGGGGAGTGCTGAACGCCGCGTTTTAAGACTAGGCCATCATGGACAGGGGTGACAGAAACGCCAGATGCTCCAACATCAATAACCAAAGCTGAAGCTTTGCCCGCAGCGAATCTGAAAAATAAGTTAGCATTTGATGCGGAGGGCTTAGAAATTGGACGAAGCAGTGAAACCTACGCAGCCAATGGTCCATTCCTGGCAAGGTAGAAAGCAGGAGTCCCCCATTTCTCCATTGCTATTTCGATTGTTTTTTCTCGAGCCTTGACGGGGTTCCAACAGGACTCTGTCATCAACAACGGGCTATCGGCCAGTGGCTTTTCTTCCGCCTCCACGACCTCCATCTCCTCAGAAAGCCCGCTATTTAATCCATTAAACATAGGATTTCCCGACTTTGCGCCCGTCAGTCGCGACGTGAAGGAGTATTCCCACACCTTCTCCGCCATGTCCCAATCCTCAACCACCCCCTCTCTTCCCATCGGATTGTGAATGGAGAGGCCCGGCCGAGGGGTAACGTAAATGCTGTCCCCATAGATATATTTTTCCTGTGCATCCGTCGAGTATTTGCCGTAGAAGGTTGGAATCACGGATTTGGGGGTGTCTTCACCAGCGAAGCCGGCGCGTACGGTTGAATACCCGGGATCGAGAATGATGGCAGATACCTCATCTGCGAGATCACAATCAGCATTCGTATTCCATTAAAACTAAAAGGATGTGGAGAACATACCGCCGCCATATTCAGCGGTTGCAGGCGGTATTAGTGAGCTCATTTTCGCGTGTGTTCTGTTTGGTAAATCGCGAATCTGAAATCTTCAGACAGAGCGCAAAGGATTCAGGGTAGCGCCAATGATTCGCCGAAGAGATGTCGCATGCGAGGCCGACAGGAAAAAATAATGCGCAAGGAATGAAACCGTGAAAGGACGTTGGTATCGAGGTATTAATGGTTGGGGTTGGTGGGTAACTGGGCAAAGGACGACGTCGGGAAGCTTTGTTGGTTGGACCGCCCAGTCTGGTTTTCTGCGATCTCCAACTTCCCAAGCTCAACTTCAACGTCAAGCTTGCCTCCCCACACCACCGACGCTCTCACACAACTCCCCTCCCCACAACTACGCTGCGCAGCCGACGCATTATTATATATACAGTCTACGAGATATGGAGGCTCAAGAACCACTATTCAGACCGGTGAAACGGAGAAAGTTTTTGCGAAAACGACCCGACAGCTCCTTGGATGAGGCGCAAATGCAACCTTCCCCAGAGCCGGAGTACCCTGCACCCACAGAGCCAGCGGATGCCCATTTTCGAACCTCCCAAGATGACCAGGCCGAGACCGATACGAGTATTGCCGAAATCTTTCGTCGTCGAAAAGCCCTTAAAGCTCGAAGAGGCGGTATCGAGTTTACTGCTGCGGCGAAACCAACCGGCGAGGGGACCGGAGAATCCTCTGAGGTTGATCTGGCCGCTCAAGATGCAGAAGATATGAGGCTGCAGGGAATTTCAGATCGCTTTGTTGCCCATACCGGACAGAAAGTGGACGTGAATAAACATATGTACGTTTCGCCCCTTTTGATTTTACAAGATGGATACTTCTGAACTGTTGATTAACAAGATAAGGATGACATATATAGAGTCCGAGATGGCTAAGCGTCATCATATAACAACAACCGACGAGCCGGTATCTGATATAACTTCTCAAGGTGGGATTGTCAATCCCGCATCGGAGCTCAAGGTTCCGCAGCGGCAGCCCGCCTCGTTGGGCAAACTACACGAAATCGACCTTGGGCCCGATTCAAAACTTCGCAATATTGAAAGGACTGAGGCAGCCACCAGGCGCCTGGCGGGCGATGAACCGCTCGAGGAAGATGATGAAAAAATTGCTGGTTCGAGGAAGGATCGGCCAGGCAAAGATGGCAAATATTGGCGCGGCCGGAGGAGGCGCAACAGCGAGGATATCAAAAGAGATCAACTTGTTGAAGAGGTTCTACGAGAGAGCAAACGTGAGCTATCCTCCTCAAATGCCTATTTTTCCCGTGAACATAAAGCTAATCATATGCTTAGTCGATGTCTATGACGAGCCCGAAGTTGTTGACCAGCCGAATGACGATCAAGCAGCGGATGATCGAATTGCAGAGCAGTTCCGCCGCGACTTTTTGGATGCCATTCAATCCCGACGTCGTGGGGCTAGAGCAAAGACTTCTAAGGCTGCCAAGTCAGATGTTCCCCGGGGCCCAAAACTTGGAGGTAGCCGGAGCGCTAGGGCGGCAATGCGGGAAATGCAAGAGAAAGCCGCTCAAAAATAACGATTATTCCGCTATTAATGGTAGATATCGCTCCACTTGCGCGGACCATCTTCCACGAAATATCACATTCGCCATCTCGTGTCCTGACTGCCTCATTGGATGCTAATAAGAAGCGCATATCGAGCCGATCAGGTCGGCAAAAGCCAACCGGTCTAGGTAATACGACCCTTCCGAATAGTTGCAGGAAGCCGCAGTCGACTGGGTTATTTATGATAATAAAACGATTTATGGTCAGGCTTCGTATGTGGATATAAATGTTATTAAGCTACTCCTTTTATATTCTGTCTTGATTGTTCCAGAAGGGATCGGGATAGCACACGGCATGATAAATACTTGTCTCAGAGCATCCGAGTCGATCCTTTGGCCAACAAAGGCGTGAGCATAAGAGCACATAAGGAATTTGTGAACTATTCAAGATCAATTCAGCCTCATCGTAAAAGTCGCACTGAATGGGCGTGGCACCAGTATCGCCTGTATTCGCCACCTCCTTTCTACGTTGTTTGTCGTTATTCCGTCTCTTCCAATTCTATTTTTATGCCCCTCATAGACTGATCGTCCAAGCCTAGACCGCCATCTTTCAAAGTCTTTTCCAAAGTCTTTCGCGTCGAGAGATCCTGAGGTTCCAAGGTCATGATTCTGGGTCCGGGACAACAACACTTGTCGAGTGTGGCTGTGGGTTAGCCGGGACTGGCGATTGGGGCGTCGCAGAATCCCCCCCTTGCTGTTCACTGCTGCAGGGTCTGTTCAATGTTGAGACGCGGTGGGAACCGTCCGCCTGGAACGGCCGGTCTGATTTGTTCGATCCCGCTGCGATGAAACGACGCTTTACACTGGCTCGTTTAGCTTAAGCTTTGGGCCCGATTGAAGCCAAGCTCGACCCCAACATTCGTCAACAATCAACATCGTCACTGACTGTCGTCGCTCTGTGCGGTGTCCAGGAACAAGAGATTTATTAACTACTCGAAGCTGCTGCCATGTTCTGTTCTGCTGCTGGGAGTTATCCGGGGAACCCAATCCCTTGCCCTCGATTTTAACGGTTTTATTCTATTGCCCGGGTTCTGAATACGGCAACCTGCCCGTGTGTCTCAAACAAATCTTCCCAGCCAGTGGATCAGTGGCTGGTGCTAGAGGCTGCGGGCGTTTTCTGAGTGGCCACGGCTGGTTTCCGCCTTTTGGGATGGGCCTGGTCGGGCGGGAGACAGTGAGACACGCCAGGGGAGAAAAGAAACATGAAGGGAGAAAGTGGATTTCCCAATGGCGGGCTGGCGATGGAGCTCCCGCCCGATTTGATACGCGATGGGGCGATGGCTCCTTGATGTTATCCTGAGCCCAGGGCTATCTCCACTTCCCGCTGATACAGGACAATACGGAGTACGGGTGGAATAATAATTCGCAGAACAGGCGGGGCTCGATGTGAGCCGTCTTGAATATCGTGCTGCCCTGCTGGTTTCTTTCTCTCTTCTTTTCTCCTTGCTCCGGCTTTGTTTTGTCTTTTTCGAGGTCTTTCTTGTGCTGTTCCCAAAAGCTCTGCATATCTGCGTGACATTTCTATCTGATGCCCCTCGTCTAATAAATCAAGAGCCGTTATTCCGTTTAAACCTGTTTATGCAGGCAGAAGAAGTGCGAGATCTTGTTTTATGATGGGCTGTTGGATTTGAGCGTTTCTTCTCTCATTATTTTCCTTGCTGGGTTTATTTCTATCTTTCATTTCTCCAAGAGTCAATTCTTCTTCTTTTCATCCACGGGTCTCGCATTTGTCGGGTCAATCCTGTGCCCCCCCCCTCCATAACTATTCCTACCATTCGCTATCGTACGTCCTATTCTGTGTCAATACCCGACGAACTTCAGGGGTAAGTCTTGGAACTGTCTCCGACCGTCCTGGGTCGAAACGTCTTGTGCTTGAGGGGATAGCTGCTCACTTTGATATCTAGAACTCGATTTATATTCCTAAATAGGCTGTCGTACTTTTTACTCTCTACTAACTCTCCACCACTGGCTTGGTGGCGAACGGAAATCATCTCTTGTTCAACATATACCCTTGGCCACTATGTGGGTGGCTCCCCAGTCAACAGTTCGCATCTTGGCTTGGAGTTTGTTCTTCAACTATGTGGCGGCAGGGGACATCCTCAAAAACAACGGCTTCACCACCTGCCTTGATAGTTCTGATATTAAGGTCGACAAGGTCGAGCTGTCGTTCGATCGTGCCTCCAAAACAATCAACTTCGATGTTGCAGGAAGCAGCAAAAAATCACAGAATGTGACAGCATCCCTAGTTATCACGGCCTACGGCCAGGAATTCACCCAGGAGTTTAACCCGTGTGATAAGGATACAAAGGTTGACCAGCTATGTCCAGGTGAGTGAAATGTATCATTTTGGATGTCTGAATCTCTTACTTATCCCCTTGTGTAGTTCCTGTGGGAAACTTCGGCGCAAAAGGGGAACAGAAGGTACCGCCAGATTTTGCGGATCGAATTCCATCCATAGCTTTCGCCATTCCAGACCTCGAGGCGCAAGCGACATTGGAGTTGAAGTCAAATAACGGCGGTAAAACCCTCGCCTGTATTAGTTCGAAAGTCGGAAATGGCAAAACATTAGAAGCGCCCGCTGTCTCTTACGTTGCTGCAGGCATCGCCGGAGCCGCTCTCGCAGTGAGCGGAGCAGCAGCCCTGGCTGCGAGTGGCCAGCCTGGAGCTGCTACCTCGAGCCCAACATTTGGTGAAGTCTTCGGATGGTTCCAATCTATGGCGATCAATGGCATGTTAAGCGTCAACTACCCACCGATATACCGCAGCTTTACGAAGAATTTCGGTTTCAGTGGCGGACTTATTCCTTGGAATCAGATGCAAACGACAATCGATAATTTCAGAAATGTGACGGGAGGGAACTTAACCCATAACAACTTCGCCTATCTTCAGAATGCCACGCTTATATTCCAGGACGGCACCACCTCAAACACTTCAAAACGGTCACTCGACTTCATTTCTCACGCTGTGCACCTTGTGGCGCGACAAATCTCCACATCTGTCAACGAGACTTCCGGAAACAGTACTGATGAGAATGACGCTGGAGTTAATCACGTTGTTAAAGGCATCCAAGGATATGTCGAAATGCTCTCCATTCCGCAGGCCAACACCTTCATGACAGTGCTATTGATATTCGCTGTTGTAATTGCGGCCATTGCGGCCGGCATATTACTCTTCAAGGTCATTTTGGAGGTTTGGTCGCTTTTCAGATCTTTCCCAGCTAAATTGACGAATTTCCGCAAGGATTATTGGGGGTTGATGGCCAGAACGATAACAAGTTTGATCCTTGTTCTCTACGGAGTATGGACGCTATACTGCGTCTTCCAATTCACTCGTGGTGATTCCTGGGCTGCTAAGGTTCTTGCGGGTATTAGTCTAGCGCTATTCACGGCAGTGCTTGCGTTCTTTACGTTCAAAATCTGGCGCATCGCTCGAAAGTATAAGAAGGCGGAAGGCAACACAAGCGGTCTATACGAAGACCACGAAACTTGGCGGAAATACAGCCTTTTCTACGACAATTATAAGAAAGGATACTGGTGGATTTTCGTTCCTATTATAGTCTATATGTTCGTGAGAGGTTGCATTATCGCCGGTGGTGACGGCCATGGCCTATTTCAGTCTGCCGGTCAACTTGCAGTGGAAGCAATTATGCTTATTCTCCTTCTCTGGTCGAGACCATATGAGGCAAAATCGGGGCAATGGATTAACATAACCATTCAAGTCGTCCGAGTTCTTTCTGTTGGTTGCATTCTCGTCTTCGTTGAAGAATTGGGAATATCACAAACAACCCAAACCGTTACCGGTGTCGCTTTGATTGCTGTTCAGTCGACCCTTACTGGTGTTTTGGCCATTTTGATTATCGTCAATGCCATAATCCTATTTTTCAGAAAGAAGCCGCAAGTCAAGCCACGGAAGGATCCTGGTAAGTATCAACATCTTCAACAACAATATATCAGTGCTAACCAATATGTTTTAGAGGATTTAGATCGTGACCTCGATAATCTTACTCCTCTGGATGCTCGCAATTCACTTCTTGGACAATCGAAGCCACATAAGCGGTATAAGTCTAGCGAGACGGGCATCTACAACTACCAGCACCCATACGAACCATACCAGGATTTTCCCTTTGAAAAGTCCCGCCACACACCGACGGCGAGCACCGACCGACTCATTGCCCTTAATAGTACGCCTTATACGCACGAAACCCAACAATCCTTTGATAACACTCTATATCCAGAACGTAAACCTCGACTTCCTCAGTTAGATCGTCCTTACTAACCATGGACTCGAATCACCGTCTACTCCTTGGAGAGGGGTTTGACCTCCCGAGGCTGCTGATCTCTCCAGCTTCTTTTTTGCATCTAATCGATTTTCCTATCACAGCCACTCCTTTCCTTAACCATATACGATATCCAGAGTCTCGTCCAAAACTCCTTTTGTTTTCCATTCCTTATAGATCATGTTCGTTCTCTGTCTTTAGCGATTCAAATCCACCTGCATGTCATGTCTAATATAATTTCCTACCTCTCCATCTACTCCCACAGTCCCGCTCCCACTCTCCGACCCTCCGACTTTTGTCCCAGTAGGGCTTGCACCATTCCTTAATTACTATTAACACATATATGTTAATTAGGCGGATACTTCTCGCGCCCCATACAAAGTAGGGATGGCAGTGCTCTAGGGCATATACTCTGTTTTTTATACCTTGTTGGCGTTGGCCCATGTATACATATATAGATAAAAGGTCCGACTTAACAACCTACACGTGGCTATGCATGTTTAGCATCGACAGTTTGATGGCTTATTCTAGTAGGCCATACTTTAACACTGTCTTCGCTCTTGGTATCAACAAACCCAAGCTTAAAGTTAGATGTGTTGTTTCGCAGGATCGCCTGGATAGAGGGAGAAAATAAAATAAAGGCTTAGGCACCGTATCAGGCCAGAAGCTCGCTTATATAGTTTCCTCCACGCCACGAATATTGCACTGTCTAAAAAAGCGAAATTCGTCCGGAACTAAATAAATTCGAATTGTACTGTACATACATCCCATAGAGAAGAGAAAACAAAAATGAAGCGAGAATGCACAGCAAATTACACATACCGGGGGACAAGGAAGTATTTGACAAAAGCGGAAAAAAAAAAGGCAAGAAACAAAAAGGAACACGGGTAGGATTCACGGTTGGTGACATTGCCCAGCTATTTTCCATCCATGATAAGACCCAGTGGTCATGATGCCGAGCTAGCTTCCTTTGTTTCTTGTTCCCATGCTACCGGACCTAAAAACACCAAGAGAAACCGGAAGGCAATAAACATAGTGAGCGAGATCGTACCCCTCCCCAAAACAATAAACAAATGAAGGGAAGAGAAAAGTGCAAATCGGTGTAGGTGAATCGATCATTAGAGAGTCGTAGGAAGGTCTTGTAGTGGTGCCGAATCTATAGGCGGGATAGAGGAGTCGAACTGCTAAGGGCGCGGGTCCAACAGCAAATGCAGGGGGTCGACAGCTTGGGATCAGCCTGAGGAATCATGAGGATTAATCACCCCACCGGCTCAAGTCCGGGCGTAAGGGTGGAATCCGCGGTGAGCCCCACGTCCGCCGCCACGGTAGTTTGCCCCGGGCTTTCCCGCATTACGCGGGCCCGTTGGTGCGTTTGCTGGTGGCGCACTCTGTGGCTGCGGGGTTATGCTCTTGCTGCTCGGAGATGGCCTGGAACCATGTCCTTGGATACTATGAGTTGGTGACATTCCGCGTCCAATACCTCCGCCGCCCCGGCCCATTCCACCACCCTGGGGACCGGTTGGGATATTTGGCTGTGGCACATCGTCGTACATTCCTTCCCACGAAGTCGGACCTCCTTGCTGATATTGAGGGTATGCTCGCGTTTCCATCGCTCGGCGGGCTTGTTGTTGCTCGTATTTTTGTTGTTCGAAGGCAAGTTGTTCTTGGGCATTATAGCCAGGACCGCCTCGCGGACCGGAAAAGCTGCCACCCATACCCATATTCCCGTTACCGCCCCCCATCGGACTAGGGCCGGGGCCAGGACCAGGGGTAGGGCCACCACTCACATTGGGGCCTCCCATATTTCCGCCAACTGGAGCGCCCATGTTATTGTTCATCTGCCCTCCCATTCCGTTGGGGCTAAAGCTAGCTCCGCCCTGACCCTGATTTTGCATCTGCTGCATCTGCTGCATCTGTTGAATCATTGCTGGGTTAATCATTCCCTGCATTCCTTGAGGGCCGGGGGTTTGAGATGCGGGACCCATTGCTCCCTGAGGCGGTGAGCCCCCTCCCATAGCTTGCATCTGTTGCATCTGTTGCATCTGTTGCAATAATGCGGGATTCATGCCAGCCATTCCCATTGCATTGCCACCTTGACCCTGGGCAGCGGCAACGGCCATTTGCTGCTGCATCAGAGCAAAATACTGCTGCATACGCTGCCAGTACTGAGCCATCATTTGAGGGCTCATGCCACTCGTTAAACCTCCCTGGCTTTGACTATTTTGTTGCTGTTGCGCACTGTCAGGCCCAGTGGACCTATCGCCCTCTCTAGAGCGGTCGTGATCTCTCAACCCCCGCCGGAATCCTCTGCGATCATCATCGTCCCGCATGTTGCCCCGTGGCTGCGCTTTCTTTACCTCTATTGGCTTTCCAAGGATTTCCAAGGGGCCCGCAAGAGTTGCTTCGACCGCTGCCTCGCTATCAAAAGTTACAAAGCCAAAGCCTCGAGGACGACCGGTATCCTTATCGATCATGAGTGTGGCATCAACAACTCTGCCAAATTGCATAAAGAACTGTTTGAAATCCTGTTCTGTTGCCTCTTGACTGACGCCTCCGACGAAAATCTTGCTGGTACGTTCCTGCTCGTCTCTAGGAATAGCGCGTTTGGGATCGATCTGGTTTTACATCAGCAGGGGTTCTGGGAACTAGCGAGCGTGCACTGTAGGTTCTTTTGGGAAGTGTCCCATTAATTACCCGGAGGGAGGTCTTACGATTTTTCCGTCCAAGTAATGTTCTTTCACCATCACGGTATTAACGGTCTTAGGGTCCCTGAACGTAAGGAAACCGAACCCTCTTGAACGACCCGTGGCACCGTCACGCATTACTGTGCATTCTTGGACCTCCCCGAACTGGGAGAAGTAATCTTTGAGCGACTCTGGAGAAAGGGAAATTCATGGTTAGGTCAACGATTCTAGACTCGGCGAAGTGATCATGAATGTGGTACATACGATCAGTTGTTTCCCAATTTAAACCCCCGATAAACATTTTGCTATATAAAATAGGTCTATTAGTCATAATGATCCGAAGAGCAGAGACGACGAAACGGGTGCTATAAACGAAAACCAAAGCAATTATGCACACAATACGAAATCAACGTAAAAGGCCGTTTGACCAAAAGCTGCTGGGACACGACATCGGAGCTGGGGCCTGGTTCGCGAATGTTATACGCTTGATGCCACTCTGGGATTGTTTGGACGATTGAGTCCTCGAGTTTAGACTTCACTAACAGGGACTGGCTGAGCAATCCCCGCCCTCCTGTAGAACGTATAAACAGAAGTCGGGCCATGCGGGTATATGGGTATCATTGGTAGGTTGGGTGAAAGTGATAGCTCCTTTACAAGCGGAATTGCTGGCAGATTGGATATCAGGCACAGGGCCACTCAGGAGCATCGTCGGATGTGCATATATGCAGAGCTGCGGCCAGATCTGACCAGTATAAGACGCAGTTGTAAAATATTTGTGACGAGTGAAATTTTTGCTTCTGTCCGAAGATCCTCTGCCTTTCTAATAGTCCGAAGCTAGGTAATGCTGTTCGATATCACAGAATCCAAGACAGCCGAAGTGTCTACTTCCTGCTCTGCTCTATCAAGATATATCGACAAGAAGCTATATAGTATCGGCTGTACTATAGTCGCTTGAAAAATTCGGCAAGGCTTCCGTGTCTAAATCTCATCGGCCTCCCCCCCTCTTCAACGCGGCGTCCGACAATCCGATCCCCGAGTTCCGATACTCTCTGGTTTGCTGGACACACTAAATAGGACCTTCCCATTTCGAACGTATCCACCACGTCCCCCGGCTTTCCATGTAAACCCATGCTCCCAGTTCGTGCAGACCAGCCCGGGCACTGAATCTCTCAACAAGTGCTGCACATGTCTCCCATATCCACTAGCTTGTTGCCATGGCTTTCATTCTCGCGAGGCTGTGGCTTCAGGCTTCAAAGGCGGCGGAGAAGGGGTACATGAATGGTCGGCAAAGACAATTTAAGGGAGTCTCAAACGACATCACACCAGCAATGGAATAGCGCGGCGGAGATGGTTGGGATACCAGCCGATAGAAACCGTAACCAAGCCCAATTGAAGGTCCGTTCTCATGCACAATTCGCGACCTTCGCAGCAGCTCGATGTCCACACCATAATAAAAAGAAGGAGAAAGAAAAAAACCAAATTGGGATATTCGCAGGGTATATCAATACAACTTACCCGTCTTCTTTGATTCCGGTTCCTTGATTCTCCGGCTCAATAGCAGCAGCGCTGGTGCCATTGTCCTGTGCTACCATGCTGTGGTCACCGAAACCATTGCTTTGGCCCCCATTCTGGAGGTAGCCATTCTCGGCCTGTGTTTCTACTTGGGAGATTTGATTATTGTCGATGGGCGGCTGTTGAGCAGGCGCGATAGGCGCACTTATTTCGTTTTGGGGAGCTTGGGGTTCCGCGAAGCTAGGTGTATTGAGCGGAGCAGCCTGGGGTGCCGCGTGATGAGCGTTATCATCCGCATCATACCTATGCAAAGACATGTTAGTGCACTGATCGCATAGGAGCACGGAAAAGCTGGAATGAACTGCGGGACGTCTTTGAACGGGATAGAAACACATACAAGTCAGCGAAGAGATCTTCCTCGAGATCCTCTGGTTCAGTCATGGCGAGAGTGTTGTGCGACAGTGCGGGCGGTTAGAGAAGGAGACAGTCTATCTAGTAGACAGCGCTCTAAGCTATGAAGATGACCGGTTCAAAGACAAGAGCAGGCGGCCGGGTGTCTTGCGGGTGGCTGGTCTGGTCGTTGATAGAGGAGGAATTTGACAGAAAGACGACGAGGCGAAGTTGGGGGTTGGGCTTGGCGCGCTAAACCCAATCGGGCTGCGTGCTTGCTGCGGCTCTGTTGACAACCTTAACTGCTTCACTTCGACATTGTTTGGTGGCCGACTTCACGCCGTTGACGCCGTTCAAGCCGTTGAAACAGGCCTCCATGCTGGGGATTCATTCCTGGTTGCTTTTATTTGAAGGGTCTAGGTTTTGAGGGGCCATCTACTATGGCGAGCAAGAAGACTCCGCGGCAGGTATGAATCCCGCCCGGTCTTGGTATCTTAGCTTGTGCTGACCCTGTTCACCCAGCAGGAGATGGTTCAGGTCGGTTCGTACTTCATATTACCTAGCAGTAGATGATATTCCCCAGCTTTATTCTGTATTTCTGGATTTGCTAATATCGTCACTGCCCGCCCGCCAGACCAGACCGAGTATGTATCTATCACCTTTATAACGTTACGCGGGGCCTGTCATTAACACAATCGAAGACGGATAGCTTCGCCATTTTGGAAAAGCCGATCAGCAGCGCAGCAGCAGAACCCCCAAGGGGGTGCCGACTCGAATATCGTTATTGGAGCATCTTACTCTCATATGGATGTTGCAAAGTGAGTGCGGGGACTTCCTCACGTCCAAAGCAAGCTTCGTCGAAATTGACTCTCCTTGTCCCCTTTAGAAGAATGTCCCCCTTTACACGGCCGCACACCTCGCCAATTCTACCGCGTTCCAGCAGTAATAGCCGGAGCACAAGCGCTACCCAATTCAGAGAATCAGGAGCCCTTCCCTCACCACCTCGCCAGCCATATGCCAGCTTAATATCCCAGGCTGGTGAAGAATGGAGCCATGATGACGAAGGAGACGAGGATGAGATATCATATGATGATGACGAGGATGAGTTCGGGCTTCCTAGCGTCACGAGCATGCGGAAAAAGAAAACGAAAATGCCCCGACAACCGCACGCCAAAGGGAACGACCCAAGAGGTGGACTGAAGGACCGGGCGAACAACTCATCTCTAATGCCAAGTTCAGCCGCATCAAGGCTGCGTGCGGACAGCTCGGACATTGCGGAAGAGCGAGGTGGGCTGACTTATCCAACAGCTAAGAAGGCTGACGGCAAGATCCTGCGTCCACAATACAAGGAAATATTGACAGGTGATTCCAACACCCCAACATCCGCCAATAATTGTCGTGTTGTTGTGGCTAATAGAATAATGAATCAAGATCCCGCAAATTCGCTCCATCTAATCAACCACTCTCCTCCCCCACTAAATGGCACCCCAAAACAGTTAGAGGGCCACTCGAGTCGTATAAGCAGGATTAACAAATTCAAACGTATTCTGCAAGCAAGCACGGTCTCTCTGCCGGAGCTTCGTGACTTGGCTTGGTCTGGCGTTCCAGATGAGGTCCGAGCAATGACTTGGCAGCTTCTTTTGGGGTATTTGCCTACAAACAGTGAGCGGCGAGTAACTACTCTGGAGAGAAAACGGAAAGAATATCTTGATGGTGTTCGGCAAGCATTTGAGAAGAGTGCAACCGCCACCAATAAATCTAGCAGCGCCGGGCTAACAAGTCCTTCAATGCCGAATCTTGGGACGGGGCGAGGTTTGGACGAAGCCATCTGGCATCAAATTAGCATCGATATACCTCGTACGAACCCCCATATCCCGCTATACGGGTACGAGGCGACGCAGAGATCGCTAGAAAGGATTCTCTACGTGTGGGCCATCCGGCATCCTGCCAGTGGTTATGTACAAGGTATTAACGACCTAGTTACGCCATTTTGGCAAGTTTTTCTTGGAACATATATTACGGATCTCAATATAGAGGAAGGGATGGATCCAGGACAGCTACCCAAACCAGTGCTTGATGCCGTGGAAGCAGACTCATTTTGGTGTCTAACAAAGCTTCTCGATGGTATTCAAGATAATTACATTTATGCTCAACCGGGTATACATAGACAAGTCGGCGCACTTCATGATCTCACGATGCGTATCGACTCGACACTTGCAAAACATCTAGAAAAAGAGGGTGTCGAATTCATGCAGTTCAGTTTCCGATGGATGAACTGCCTTTTGATGAGGGAGGTCAGCATCCAAAACACCATTAGGATGTGGGATACGTATATGGTACGACCTCTTGTGGCCTTCGGTTTGGGCGGGGCTAATTTCGATCTAGGCCGAAGAACAAGGATTCTCCCGATTCCATCTTTACGTGTGTGCAGCATTCCTCGTGAAGTGGTCCGAGCAGTTGCTCAAAATGGACTTCCAGGTTTGTTTGCCCCGTGCTGAGATATCAAAAGTAGTGTGCTGAATATATCGTAGGAAATCATGATGTTCCTCCAAGCTCTTCCTACCAAGGATTGGACCGCAAAGGATATCGAGCTTTTGTTGAGCGAGGCGTTCATATGGCAGAGTTTGTTTCAGGATTCCAGTGCCCATCTTCGGTCTGGCGGTGGTACTCCTTCCGGAGCTGGATGACGGATTTGATGCGCGGCGGGCGGTCAAGCCGATATTGATGCAGTCATATATTGACGTAGCGTTCATATATACCTTTGTCTTTTGGTTAATTGAAATCAACTGAAATGGATACCCTTCTGATTAAAGGCCCATAAGAGTTTCAAAAATTCGCTTTCGTCACACATTCTCGCGCGTTTGTCTGCAAGCCCGGTGTCGTCCTCGAGAACCTGCCTGACCTTTTCCCGGACCAGCTCTCGTACTTTTCCTTTTCTCTTGCGACTTGGATTTTCCTTTGGGGCCTTCGAGGCAGACTCTTGCTCGTCCCCAAAGAACGCCGGAACGTCATCGTCATCAACATCCATGCCACCATCGAATTCTTCATCCCCCCCGTCTTGATCTTCAGCCGTGTTCATGACCTCCATTTCAGTGTCCTCGGCCGGGCCGTCTTCGACGGGAATATTATTTTGAGCACACCATGTTCGGTAATTTGACTCCAGCATGTCTAAGACACTGGTTGTTCCTAGGAAACTCGAGCGTATCGTCTTGTTCTTCCGGACAAATGCAATTCTAAGGAGGCCGTCCCATTCATCGTAACTGATCTGCGGCCGTGGATTTTTAGGAACGATGCGGACCACGCTCGACTCTACGGCGGGAGGGGGCTTGAAGTTGTTCTTGCCCACTTTCATGATGTGATCGATCTTTGCCCACATTTGCGCATTTACCGACAAACGGCTGTAGAGCTTGTCGCCGGGTTTGGCAAAGAGTCGCAATGCGAATTCCCGTTGGAACATAAGAATACAAACTCGAGGTGCAGGCGACGTAGCGAGGAGTTTAAAAGTGAGGGGGGATGAGATCTAGCCAACATTATTAATTTCTCGTCAATAGTCCAGCGAAAGATTTGACTTACCTGGTATGGAGTATTGCTGATGCAGACGTCGAAATAAGGGAGCTCAGTCTTCATAACGTCTCCCAATAGAACCTCGAGTCTCTTTTGTTCTGGCTTCCCTTGGACACGTTTCGTAACTTCTGCTGCCATTCGGGGATCTAGCTCAACGGCAATGACTTTCTTCGCCTTTTCCAAGATTTTGACTGTAAGGTTACCGGATCCGGGACCGACTTCAAGAACGGTCTATTGCGGGGAAGAACGTTATTATTATTATTAACTCTTAAAATATATAAAAAAAGGTGGGAGAAAAATACATCACTCTGCTTGAGATCAGCCTTGTCCACAATGGCCTGAGCAACACCGGGGTTCTTCAACACATGCTGTCCGATGTCTGTATTCATTCGGAAGATACTATTTGCAGCCTTCGTTTTTGCGGCAGCCTGGGCATAGGGGCTGGCTTGCGAAGCGCCATTGCGCTTCTTAGACGGCCCTTTAGGCATTCTGTATAATTCGCGTCCAAGGCGGGATTTGAATGAATAGACGTCGTTGTCGAGGGACAATAATCGGCAGTGTGGGATGCGACAAAATGTAAATTTTTGGCTGGTTGGATTGCTATCTCGGATTTATGTTTTTGCGGGGTCCGGTAGAGCTGTTTGTCTGCAACCACTTCTTGATGCTCCCGTCTACAGAGCAGCTCCAGCTTCTTCTGTTTTGCTTACCTTTATGTTTATACGTTCTATTTGTCTGCCGCGCACAAGATGACAGGGCGAAAGGATTTCCTCAGTCAACCCGCGCCTGAAAACTATGTGGCTGGTTTAGGTCGAGGCGCCACAGGGTTCACCACCCGCTCGGATTTGGGTCCAGCGCGAGAGGGCCCAACTCCCGAACAGATACAAGAGGCCCTTACGAAACGCGCCCTCCTACTCGGTGCAGCTCCCCCGACGGCGTATGGCGCATCAAATCGAGGCGAAAAGGGCGGCAAGGGCGACAAAGCCGATAAAGCAGAGGAGGAAGAGGACGACCGATTCCAGGACCCAGAGAACGAAGTTGGCCTCTTTGCGTATGGACAGTATGACCGAGAGGATGACGAGGCGGATCGCATCTATCAGGAGGTGGACGAGAAGATGGATCGGAGGCGGAAATTAAGAAGGTTTGTTTCCCCCTTCCCCCATCCCCATCCCTATGCCTTTAAAAGCCGTGGGTTTATCGTATTTTCCTTGAAGCGTTCTGGACAGATTGCCGACATAAAACCTTTCTCCGCTGTAGGGAAGCTCGAGAACGGCAAGAGCAAGAAGAATATGAACGAAACAATCCCAAAATCCAACAACAGTTCGCCGATCTTAAACGATCCCTCGCAACAGTCACTGACGAGGACTGGGCAAATATTCCGGAAGTTGGGGATCTCACAGGGAAGAATAGACGGGCGAAACAAAATTTGAGGAATCGATTCTATGCCGTCCCCGATAGCGTGATTGCGAGCGCCAGGGATTCTACCCAATTTGAAACTACGATAGCAGAAGACGGCACGCAGACTACAATACCTCGAGGAGAAGGAGCGGACGGTACGATCACCAACTTTGCGGATATCGGTGCCGCGAGGGATAAAGTTCTCCAGGTTAGGCTTGACCAGGCTGCTCAGGGATCTACGGGGGATGCAGCAGCTGGGAGCGCGACGAACATTGATCCAAAGGGTTATTTAACGAGCCTGAACAAGTCTGAAATGAAGGCCGGCGAAGTGGAGATTGGAGACATCAAGCGAGTGCGGGTACTGTTGGAATCAGTCACGAAAACGAACCCTAAACATGCCCCGGGGTGGATCGCAATAGCTCGATTGGAAGAGATCGCCGGCAAGATTGTAGCTGCAAGAAATTATATTGCCAAAGGTTGCGAACTGTGCCCCAAAAGCGAAGATGCGTGGTTGGAAAATATTCGACTTAATGACAACCACAACGCCAAAATCATTGCAGCGAACGCCATTAAAAACAATGATCGCTCAACTAGACTTTGGATCGAGGCTATGCGGTTGGAATCAGATCCCCGGGCAAAAAAGAATGTGCTTAGACAAGCAATCCTTCATATTCCCCAATCTGTTGCCATTTGGAAAGAAGCAGTCAACCTTGAAGAGGACCCGGCAGATGCTCGCCTTCTCCTTAAAAAAGCGACAGAAATGATTCCTCTTTCGGTCGAGCTATGGCTGGCTTTGGCCCGCCTTGAAACCCCGGAGAATGCCCAAAAGGTTTTGAACGCCGCACGCAAGGCTGTACCAACTAGCCATGAGATTTGGATTGCTGCTGCTCGGCTTCAAGAACAAATGGGGACCGCTGGCAAAGTTAACGTGATGCGGAGGGCTGTCCAGGAACTGGCCAAAGAGTCTGCAATGCTAAAACGAGAAGAGTGGATCGCGGAAGCTGAAAAATGTGAAGAAGAAGGGGCAATTCTTACGTGTTCTGCGATCATCCGTGAAACACTTGGTTGGGGCTTGGACGAAGATGATGACAGGAAGGATATCTGGATGGAAGACGCGCGGGGAAGCATTGCTAGAGGCAAATACGAAACTGCACGAGCTATCTATGCTTACGCACTCCGGGTATTTGTCAATCGAAAGTCGATATGGCTTGCCGCCGCTGACCTTGAACGTAATTACGGGACCAAGGAAAGCCTTTGGCAGCTGCTGGAAAAGGCAGTGGAAGCTTGCCCACAAAGCGAAAGTTTATGGATGCAGCTGGCAAAGGAAAAGTGGCAGGCAGGTGAAATCGACAATGCTAGGAGAGTCCTTGGAAAGGCATTCAATCAAAACCCTAACAATGAAGACATCTGGCTTGCTGCTGTCAAACTGGAAGCGGATGCAAAACAGACTGAGCAGGCAAGGGAGCTCCTTTCAACAGCACGTCGTGAGGCCGGAACGGACCGTGTTTGGATAAAGAGCGTTGCATTCGAGCGTCAATTAGGAAATACGGATCAGGCTCTGGACCTTGTCAATCAGGGACTGCAACTTTACCCGAAAGCCGATAAGCTATGGATGATGAAGGGTCAGATATACGAGAGTGATAACAAATACCCCCAGGCCAGGGAGGCATATGGGACTGGTATCAGAGCTTGTCCAAAATCAGTACCTCTCTGGCTCCTCGCATCTCGACTTGAAGAAAAGGCAGGTGTAGTGGTCAAGGCACGATCCATCCTTGACCGTGCACGTCTTGCCGTTCCGAAGAACCCTGAACTATGGACCGAAAGCGTGAGGGTGGAACGACGAGCGAACAACATCAGCCAGGCGAAAGTGCTCATGGCAAAAGCGCTCCAGGAGGTGCCCAACTCCGGTCTGTTGTGGAGCGAGAGTATCTGGAACCTGGAACCCCGGACCCACCGTAAACCGCGCAGCTTGGAAGCCATCAAAAAGGTCGACAACGATCCTATCCTGTTCGTTACTGTGGCTCGCATTTTCTGGGGCGAGCGGAGACTTGATAAGGCCATGACATGGTTTGAGAAGGCCATTGTGTCCAATAGTGATATGGGAGATGTGTGGGCGTGGTATTATAAGTTTTTATTGCAGCATGGCACTGATGTAAGTTCATTCCCCGTTAAGACATCTTCTAGTCTAAAATATTGACTAACTGGACCGTGTATAGGAAAAACGAGAAGATGTCATCAGCAAATGTATTTCCAGCGAGCCAAAGCATGGTGAGGTCTGGCAGTCGGTTGCTAAGGACCCAGCCAATGCTTATAAAACTACAGAGGACATTCTCAAGCTCACAGCGGAGCGGTTGCAATAGATGGTTTGGATTTCATGATCCCTATGAATGATACTTGCTCATACCTGGCCGGTTAAAAGATTTGGAACGAGAGGAGTTTCAGGCGTTTTTTTATATGCTGGTGGATATTTATACCTCATTACGGCTGAACAATTTGTAATTATTCTCTATTTTCTCCCAGCGTGTACAGTGTATAGGAACGTGAAGGCGACCAGGGCGTTCGTCTATTTGGCAATAAGACCTGCATTCGGCTGCGAGATAGATGCAAGTATGGAGTATGTGTCTCAAGAGTTTTATATGAATGCCTCAGGAATTCGTGGTCAGCGAGGCTACCCCCAGTCCGCAGGCCAGCGTCTCCGATTAACCCGAAGCACGATCTGAATGCTGATTCACATCTAATGGCCGCCACGGGCGGCAGAGGTTACGGCAGACGATAAATAGCAAAGGGGCATTGGACGAAGCTGACACGAGTCATTATTTCTATCTCTTTTCTCTAGTTATCTTTTTATCTTTTTGGTGTTCTAGCATATATAAACCCCCGTCACCCAGGTTCCTGTCTACACCCCCTTACTTGCAACCTCCACCGACGAGTTCCCTAACTCCAGCTTCTCAATAGTAATATACTGACTATGCGCCCTTATCCTCTCTCCATACTTATACAGCACCCACGGCACAGGGACCAATACCACAGACACGAACCCCAGCAGACTGCTAGCCCAGCCAATTCCCAAACTGGAGAACATCTGCACCGTGAACAGCGGGAAGGCGCCTCCGCCTGCATACCGAAGGAGACTATTGGCACTGAGGGCGCTAGCGCCGTGTAATGATCCATAGGAGTTCATGATATACAGCGCGCCGCTGCTGTATACCATGATATTCCCAACCGCAAACGGCACAGCCGCTACAACGGGGCTCAACCAGTGTACGCCTGCGTCGGCCGTCCAGCCGAACCAGAAAAGGCTAACTGGGTTGAGGGCGCATCCTACCATCGCGCCATAGAGACGGTACTCGGGCGGTACCGTGCCGACGCCGTACTTGGCCTCTAACGCGGGGTATGTTCGCCGGTCTATATAGACCACGGCGAGGAAGCCGATGACGCAGCCCAATGCAATAGAGATGAAGGTAAGACCCTGTTGGCCGGGGGCGAAGTCGTACTGGCCGCCAAAAATGTATGGGAAGGCGGCGAAGAAGCTGTAGAAGACAGCGAAGTTGAACGCCATGTAGATTGTCATGAAGAGCACGATGGACTCGACGAAGAGCATTTTGAAAGGTTTGAGCACAATTCGCTGGACGACAGCGCTTAGGGGCAGGGCGGTGGTCTTGGGCAATGGAAGTACAGTGGTTTGTTCTTCCGCGCGTGCGCGCTTTTGGAGAATGGTTTTCTTGTATGTTTCGGATTGGGGGATGGAGTAGAGGTAGCTGAAGGCGACCATGAAGAGGATGACCCATTCAAGCCAGCGGAAGTCCTTGGCCTCGCTCACATAGCCGCCGATGACAGGTCCTAGAGACGTCAGCATGGGCAACCCATCGATCCAGTGCAGTATGCCTTACCAAGGGCCGGGCCAAGAAAAGGAGACACGAAGTAGAAGGGATAGACAAATCCCGCCAGAGCAGGCGGCCAGAGGTCTGCATTGGTGCCTCCGCCTACTGAAACAACTGCGCTCCCGAAGAAGCCGCTGAAGAAGCGGCAGACGGCTAGAGTAGTGAAGTTTTGTGCCAATCCCGAACCTAGGATGAAGAATCCGAAGACAGGGACTGTTGTTAAATACACAATCCTGCGGCCATAATGCTCGCTCACAGGCGCCGCGATGATGGCTCCAAGCCCAAGAGCCCAAAGGAAGAGCGAAAGGCCAAGCAGAGATACCGTATGGGAGACCCCGAAATGCTCCGATATGTTGTTGGCTCCAGATGTATATACTGAAGAAGCGAAGGACCTGCTCGAGTTAGCATGTATTTCTAACTGATGGGGAAGAGAATACTAACACGGTGACGCAGAGAAATACTGGAATGCTGGTCATGTAGATGCGCTTCCACATCGGCCAGTTGTAGGGACAATCTGGATCATCAGGTCCCCTCCATTCATCCGGTCGAGATTCTTGTTGCGCATTGCTCTGCGTCCTGGGCGGTGGGGATGCGTCTACCATGTGGGAGAACAGTTGATATGACAATAATGGAATGAAGGCTGAGAGGAGGACCCATAAAGAGTGAATAAATAATAACTAAATGAAATAACAACCTAGAGCTAAAGAAAAATCTTTTTTACAGTCATTATTAATCGGTGGGTATAAAAATGCGAGAGAAGGGATTCATATCCGTAGTTAGGTAATTTTAGCTCCCGGCCGGCCGGCCTATAGAAACCTCCTACGGAGTATTTATTTATGCAGCCGATATCTAGAGCTAAGTTTCTGGTCGGTTATTTATTCTGAGAGTCGAAAGTTGAATTAATGACTCAATACCCTGTGCTCCGCAGTAGGGCTGAGAGGCAGCTTAACTAAATATCACCCAAAACGCAAGAAACACAAGAACGGATGTGGACTGAGGAAAATAAAAATGGGTATTAGGCCCACAGAGCGCCGCCAGAGAGTTATAGATACAATGTAGCTCGGTAGCTTTAGAAAAAAATAACACGCAGGCTCCACGCACCTGTCGATGTATCGAGGCCTCGACCAAGAAACGAATCTTCCAGCCATCATCGTCATCATCGAATAATAAAGAAATATGCAGCAGCGAGATCCAGCAAAGTAAACCCATCCAAGACCGAACAGCATGAGAAAAACCCCTTCCAAAACGCCTGCACCATTACTCCAATGGTATATGCACCCCCTAATCTCTCTTGAGAAAGAAAATATTTCATACAAGCCAATCGTCTATGCCGCCATTGAAAGACAGCCATCGAGTAGGGATCCCAGCTGCTCTCTGTCCTGAGCGGTTCCTCCCTCCCACTCCCAACCGGTCTCATCGATTTCCATTTTATCAGAGAATCGATCCGCATCATTCAGGCTCTCTATGTAATCATTCCGTTCGGCTTCCAATTCCTCCTCGACGTATCCGCCGAGAATCTCGCTGACGACCAAAGGCATGTGTCCCAATAAGCCCCCGCCTAGATCGAGGGCCAGTCGCAAGTCCGGAACACCAAGTGCCTGCCTTGTGCTTGCTTCTTTTGCTTCGACGGGTAGAAAGCCGCTTGTCGTATGCTTTACCAGCTCCCCGCGGGTAAATGCCATTTCTTCGCGCTGTAGCTGTCGTCGATACTTCCGAGTCATTGTTCCATTGATCGTTCCGGAGGGACCGTTTGATCTCGTCCTGGCAAAAACGGTAGAGAGAAACTCTTTTACAAAATTCTCAGTTGCAATAGCCATGTACACCGCGCATGGCATTGTCGCCCCGTTAACCACAGATTCCTCATAACATATGGGTACCATGCGGGCAAATATTGAATCTGCATCTGGAAACTCTCCAATCTCCGATGCAAGTGGTTGCGCATAACGTTTCCGGATCTCAAGCTCCCAATCTAGAAAAAGGTAGAAACAAGTTAGCTTTCGCGATATCTACAACCTCGGCGCAATCATGATACAAGTGTATTGGTAGCAACATACTGGTTTTGTTAAGTCCCCCTGCACTCGCCGGTACCTGATCCGGGAGCCGAATCTGTTTCGCTTGGTGATATTCCTCGAGAGGGTTGGGTTGGGATTGGGGCTCAGGCTACCAGAATACAATTGCGCGCGTCAGCTAACTGTCCATAAAAATGAAATGATACGTCTCCCACAGTAAGCCAGAGTAAGCACATACCTCAGGAATAGCTTTTATTCTCCGTCTGTCCTTTGGAGGCAATTGCATCACCTCCGTTTTGAGCCTCTGTTCCGCCGCATCCCCCGACACCGGTTTCGATACTACCGTCGGTTTATCATTCGCAGAAACCCAGCTTGCAACGCCATGATCCGGCAGGTCCCTAGTGAGGTTGCCGATAATGGCGCATACAAAGTTGTTATGGAGATGTTCGGTCTTGGGGTCGGCGCAGAGGAAATGATCGACTCGCGACGCAAATTCATTCTGGTTCAGATGGCCTGTTTTTGAACAAGAGCGCAGTGTCAGCCTAAGAGTCTATAGGGAGCAAAAGGTGTATTCTACCCAAGATAGCATCACGTACCTAACAGAAAGAGTGCGATAGCCTCCTTATACTCGGTCCAGTGGATGCCGATAGCAGCTTTCAATTCCGTATAAATCGGCTCGAAGTCAAGGCGGGGGACGGAAATGAGCGCCTTTGTCGTCTTCTGAGTAGTAACCGGCGTGGGAGCAACAGACTTGGGCGCTGGGAGGGACGACGAGGAGCCGGAGTTTGTCCCAGTCAGCGCAGCCGGATCGATCTGCATCGTCGAGACGGGGAGACGGGGAGCGGGCGCGTGGGCTGCGCGAAGCCGGAGGAGGTGTGGGTTAGACCGCCCTCATCCAAAGCGAGTGGACGACTAGAGACCGGGTAGCGATAGGAAAGGGGGGATATCGTGGTCTGGCGATGGAATGAATATGCGGGCTGTGGTGCGGGATGGAGATGGAGATGGCGAGAGATGGAGTGGAGTGTGGAGTGTGGTTGGAAAGCGCGGCGTCGAGACGGCGGAACCCTCCCACGAAGAAACGAACCTTGAACACTCATCAGAGAAGTTTATTACGGGACTTTTCAGTATACTCAAGACCTTTTCATTAAATACTCAATTTCTAATACTTTCATAGGGAAAAAATATTTATTTTCAGTTGGTTCATCTTCAAATAAAACCCCTGTCTCTATAGATATCTACTCTAGCTGAAGAACATTGTCATCCAATATACCGAAAAGCTTGCTCAATTCACCGATGATACCCATGATCTCATTTCCAAGTTGGCCCGTAACCAAAGCTGTGAATCATTCCGTCATTAGCATATCGGTTCACATAGCAGAAAAAGAACAGCATGGAGCAGAATGAGCTGCTGACGTACCATATGCATAGAGTAAAGCATAGTCCTCATCTGTTGTTAATCGAGATGCAGATGTATCTTTACGGAACCGGTGCAGCCGGGCAAGAAGTCTATCCCGAGCGTGCTCTGTATCCGGAAGTGCATCGTTTAGAGGGTATTCGAGTTTCATGGAGGAGGCAACCACTGCAATGGCGTTAATTATCAACCAGGATGGAATTGGACGAGGGAGTAGCTACGACATACCAGACAACAAATGACTTATTCGGGCGGAAAGTTGGATTCTCTCCGGCAAGGTATATTTCAACATATCTGCTTCTCCCTCGGAGGCAGTCAAGTTTTTCAAGATCTCGAGATTCATGGCTTGAAAGGCATCCACCATGCGCCGGGTCCGGGTTAGGAGGCTTGAGTAGGAAGCATCGGGGAACGGGCTCCGTAGCTCAAATTCTGATCGCGCAGAAGCCTGAAGTGTCTCAAGACGGACCAGGAACCTCTGGAGTTCAAGCTTCTCCCTAGGAGTGAAATATACAATAGCAGGCTTGCCGTCAACCATCGTCGAAAGGGGGTCGCGTTTCCATATTACGCTCATCCAGAGCCATAGCAGACTTAAGCCGTCCTTGAGCTTGTTTCGCGCGCTTATCGGCCAAATTAGCCGGGTAATGATGATTCCCCATATGATCCCGGAGAGCACAGAAACAACCCGATGAAGAGCAATGTCGGCTATTATGGGGGTATCTCCGCCTTCATCCTGATCATCGTTCCAATCCCGCTGCGAGAGAGAATACGCATACAGAACAGTAAGGTTGTAAGTAAGCATGATGAAGCGCCCCATAGGTCCCTGGCTTTTGACCAAAATAAGGTACGCAGTCAACCACGCCATAACCCATCCGATGAATGCAAGAGCAAAAACGTTTCCGCTGGTGATTTCCCAGGATCCCAGAGCACAAATTGCTCCAAGACATGTTCCGAAAAATCTAGCAAATCCAGTGGTGTTGGAAGCACCAATGGTCATAGAGCAAACAAGCATATATGACAGTAGTCCCCATTCTCCACGCCAGTGGGAATAAAATGGTCGCGTCGAGTTCAAAAAGGATGGGAGAGCATACAGGGCAGCTCCGGCGCCGACCTTGATTGCGAATTTCGTCTCATCTCGTCGAAAAACATGCAGAGCTCGCCACACCTTATATCGAAGCTTTCCCCTCGCTGACGACCCTTCTGGAGGTGGTGTTGGAGGGGGTGGCGAGGAGGCAATTCTTGAAATTGGAATATGTTCCGAGGTGCTGGCTTCTCCCTGTTCCTCACGTAATCCTATGCAATGGTTAGGAGATACTAGAACGACCTCATTCGACTGATGAACTCACTTGACCTAGAACTCCACTGATCGATAAACTCCGCCGACGTTGGGCGCCAGAACTTGAGCCAGTTCCAGGACCTACCGTTGGGCCGTTCTTCGGCCTCCAATTGTAGCTCATCCAGGACTTCCAAAATGTCCCTCAGTTGCTCCGCGAACGCTTGAAGGGAAAAACTGAAGTGGCCGCAGCTTGCAGCAACCTCTTCCAGGTCAGCTTCCATTTCGATAGACTTGGCTTTGGCAAAATCCTTCTGCCAGTAAACCGTATTCAACGCATCATTCCGTGCAGTGCGATATAGTTCTAAAGCTCGGTCAAGGCTGGTCCTGAATTTACAATTAACGGCGACTTTGTAGTCAGGACCGGGACCGTAAGGTAGCTCTCCCAATATCTCCGTTACCGTATATGCCAGAGAGCGCTATTATGAGACGTTAGCTGGTTACTGAAAAAAAAAAACAGATGTATAGTCATTAAATGTTGAGCCGCACCATTGAAGGTCCAAGAAGCACGATAAATTTTCCAAAAATATCAGCCGGAGACTGCGGGACAAGGGTGTCGCTTCCATGACTCGAGTTGATAAGAGTATGCGCTCGTTCAGTAGATGATTGGGTGCTTTGTAGAACTGGGGTTAGAATGCCGGGCTCCTCGTGGAGGGACCGTGGCGTAGGCGAAAATATTGAAGGCTGTATCGAGGTGGGAAAGTATGATGAAACGTCATGATTTGGCGTGATGCGACTTGAATGGTATGATTGCTTCAAAAGGTCAAACTGAAGGTTGGCCGCACTTCGAAGTCCTCCGATATTTTGAGTGACATCCTGGATACAGCGAACAAGCCTTTTCTCAAGGCGATATTCTCTTTCGGTTCCTGCAAAGTAGTGCTCGAATTTTGCCTCCTTGAGCCACTTATCCACTGCCGTATACGCCTTTTTGTTCCTATTTGATGCATTATCAAACGACTCCTGCTCTAGGAACTCTTCAGAGCCCTGCAGGAAGCTTTCGGTGATAATCCCGAGCATAGCACCAAGCGAACCCGTCATCTCAACTAGATCCTTACGAAGCTTGGCCCTAGCTGATATTGGAAAGACCAAAAAGCAAACGGCCATAGTCGCTATAGCTCCCATCACGACCATTTTCAGTACCTGAAAGATTTTCGCGAAGGATATGTCACCCCTCTGCACTGCTCCCTCCTTTGTCAAGACGGTAATAATAGCTAGTGACGCAAGGGAGCAGGCAACGTTTGCCAGCGGGTCGGCACGGCGTAATTTCACCCACCCAACAAACCCCAGCCCACCACCGCAGAAAACGAGAAGCACGATGGCATGACCGACTGGAAGGAGGTGGAGGACGTCGGAGAAAAACACCGAAATACTCATGCTCGTCAGACTTATAAAGGCCGCATATAGAAATGCCAAAGAGGCATGTGTAGCCGCCAATATCATACTCCCTCTCGTTCTCGCAGGGTGGAAGTAGACCGTAAGGGTAGCTACCATGTGCTTGCCATCTTGTTGTCCAAGGAAAGCCGCGACTGCGGGGACGAACGTCGCAAGCGTTCCAATTAAGTAGGCAATGCTACATTTAAACACACCCTTGCCGGGTTCGGACAAGGCAAATAGATATAGGTGGTATAGGACGTTCAAGACTCGTTCGTGGCATGTTGCGAATATGCCTCTCGTCCTGGAGGGAGGGGGAGCTCCGCTCCGCCCAAGCAGTGGTGCGGTTTCGTCGAGCTCGTCATTCTCCCGGTCGGGCGTTAAGCTAACGAGGCCTTTGAGCCGTTGCCCGGTCTTTGGAAGGATGAAGGTAGCTTGCCGTAACTGCGGAGATGCTATGTCAGAGTTACTATCAGGGTTTTGGAAGCGTGTCGGGAAATACCTTCGGTCTGAAGAAGCGACCAGCACTGGAAGATGATGAGGACATCATCACCTCCGTATGGTGCTCGTCAGAGTCTAAGAAAGGCTTGTAGAGGACATGGTTGGTAGAGTGGTGGACATGAAATCCAAAGTTGAGGCGAATGCAGCTCTAATGGGTGGTGATGTCAACAGTCGCATTAAACGCCACGCGCACTTAGCGGTATAACTAATCACCATTTCCACGCTGCTCCCTGCTAAAGCCACAATCATGTTCTACATAAATATGTGGTCTCAGGGGTAAAAAATATATATATATCATTCATTCAACGCTTAAGTTCACATTCGTAACAGGTACATAAAAATGCTATCTACTACTTCAGGTTCTCGAGCTGCCAGATCTTCACCGCTCCATCTGCTCCAACGGATGCAAGTTTGGTGTCATTGTCAATCCATACCACGCCATTTGTCCCTTCTTTGTGGCAGTTTGGGGCCCGAATCCACTCGCCAGGGAACGCCAGGCTCCAGACAAAGATGCTAGTGTCAAGAGAGCTGCTCGCGAGGTGGGTTGTTTGCGAGTTCCAGGCCAAGGAGGTGATGCGAGACGTATGGGCGGTCCATCGGTCTATCAAGAGGCTGCCATCTGCCGTCTTGTAGACTCGCACCCGTCCCCTCGAATCTCCGGCCGCCAAAAGAGAGCCATCTGTGGAGAATGCAAGTGAGGTCACTTGTTCACTCGAGACTCTTACTTCGGTGTTAGGCACTAGAGTGTTGTTGCTCACAGTGCATATTTGCAAGGTTGAGTCTGCGTGGCCTACAGCTGCAGTGGTCCCCTGAGAAGCAACTGCGGTAACGGTCGACTTAGAAGAGTTGAAATTGCCCACTTTGGATCCGTCCTTGAAAAGTTCAACCCCGTCCTCATTAGCAACGAAGACAGTGCCGTCGCCAGACGCAATGTCCTTTGGCTGGCTGGTGAGTTTCGTTGCGCTTCCTGTGTAGGTTTTTGAAGACACATCCACCGACCGAACCATATCATCCCATGCGACAGAATAAATACGCCCATTGCCCTCAGCTGTCGTGGCTAGGCCGGTGATAAAGTTAGAGTGACCCTCGCCGTCGACATTTTCGGCAGATCCAAGCGCGACATCCCAGCCGCAGACCCTGCCGTCATAGCTCCCGGTCCAAAGGGTTTCCTTGTCGCCCAGATCATATCGAGCCAACGATGAAATATTCTTCTGGTGGCCTTGGACAACCCGGGTGGGCTTCTCGCTGCCTTCAACTAGATAGTTCAGGTTCCCGGAAAGAGAAAGACTGATTATGAGGCCGTCGTTTCTCCCAGCCGGCCAAACAACTCCGACCTGCTGATCCGGAATGCTCACTGACCCTTCTCCTCCCATATACCAGTTCTGCACGACTTTCCCGTGCTCGACATCCCAGACCTTCACAGTGCGATCGGCGCTTGCTGTGACGAATTTGCGGGAATCACTCGACCATGAGACTCCAAATATACTCCCCTTGTGTTCCCCAGAGCCAATCTGCGTTTTCTGCTCTCCGGTCTTGCCATCGTAGAGCCATATACGTTTGTCTCCGCCGACGGAAACGAGAGTCGATCCGTCAGGGCTGAACGCAGTCTCGTAGACATAATTGGTATGGTTGTCGCGTCGAACGTCGCTGAATTTAAATGGCGGGCCATTGTAAAAGACAAGACTGTAATCGTCTGCCGCTGTAGCAGCGCGAATTGGGCGCTGCTGGCGAATCGACACGGAGTTTATGCTTTTGCTGTGGCCTCTAATTTCTCCCACGGTGTTGCCGCTGTCTGCTGAGATACAATGGCCGAATCGCTGCTTGCCGTCGCCCACGGCTATGATCCTCTGTGAATCGCCGTCCCAGGCGACATCGTTTATCCGCCCGCTCACAATGTGGTATTCGCCCTTCGTAATGCCCTCCCCAACACAGTCCCAAACCCTGACTATGCCGCTGACATCTCCAGAGGCAACGTAATAGCCAGATGGGGAGAATCGGGCTACTGTGGTTTCTGTTTTGTGGTCTGTGTATTGTCTGGCAACTGCGGGGTCGTCAATGGAGCGGATGAAGATCGATTTGTTGGACTAGATCTCAAGCTTGAGGATTAGAGACTGTAAACTAGTGGTACGGGTGGGAGTTCCGCTCACAGCATAAGCTAATCTTTCGCCCTTGGAGTCCGAGTCGAGCTTTGTTGGGAGTCCTCTGGTGGTCGAGGGGCTGGCGGCCCAGATCGATGCTGTGTCTCCTGCATGAGCTATGACACCACCAGGTTGCGGGACAGGACATACCGTTCTTAATGGACATGTCGCGCGCGGTATCTAAGGGAATGATGAACCCAATGATTCTATGTTTCTGCAAAGTAGGGGCTGCGGGAGAACGAGGGTGTTGTGTAAAGAGTACTATGCAACGGAGCTGAAACTTGATGGTGGTGATGGTGGGGTTGGCTGACGCTGTCCAGGGCAACAGACGGGCAGGACACAACCATTTATTTAATCCCCGGACAAGAAGTCTCCTGAATCACCTAGATTGGAATAAACAAGAGAGCATAATAGCACAATTGCTATCTACAAATACTATGGTACACGGTGTAAATCTATTTCGCTGTTAAGGACCGACCACTCAAAAAACCCAAGATTCCCAACGCCCGCTCCTGCACGCCTTTCATGGAACAAGCCCCCTGCTCATCCTCGACCTCGCCATGGCAGCAAGGATTTCTGGGTGTCTGTGAACACTAGGCATGAGCCCCAAACCCACGGCCCTTCGGATCGCCTTGGAGATCTTGCGCTGGTTGACAGGCCGTAGTCCGGTTTCCGACGAGTGTCTGATGCGGCCCATTTCGGTCATGTATTCGGACATGATTGAGAAGTTCTGAAAAGTGGGACAAGACGACGTTAGATGATGCCACCAGGGAAAGGAAGGATATGGGGGGCTGTAGACATGCCTTGTACAGATGCAGCGGATTCAGAGAGAGCGCGTCGAAAGCGTCCTTTGACGGACTCTTCTTCTTCTGCCAGTTCATCATTTCTTGCGGACTCATATCATGTGGAGCATATACATCGCCCCTTTTCCATTGGCGTTTCTGCTGCCTTTCCAGGGCTCGAGCCCGTTCGTTCTGCATCGTTGCCTCCGCGAATTTCTGCTTTAAGGCATGTTTTATCTCTCGTTGCCGGGTCATTCGCTCTATAGAATTATTAGCCATCGTCCCAGTAATACGAATCGGCGGGGGGTGGTGATGGGCCGCAATTGCACACCTTGGGCGAAGCTGTAGGAAGAATTGCATCGTTGCTGGGCTGCGTCCAGGGCGGGTCTCTGGGGGAGGAGTCGTCGTAGAGACGGGCATATGGCGGGTATTCTGGACGCCATTGTGTGCGGGCAGACAGACGAGGGACAAGACGCTGGCCGTTGGCTGTGAGAGACGTTGAAGCGGGAGCTCGAGTTGGAGTTGGACCGCAGAAGTTGAAGCCGAAGAAATTGGCGCTGCTTTGGGCTGCCAAGACCCGCAGCCCGCGACTTCGACTTCACCTTCTCCGCCGCCAAAAAATCACAGCTCGACCGTCCGGTGCCATCAGCATGTCTCCTTGATCAATTGCCTGTGATTGAGGCTTCCTGGCTGCTGTTCCCGTCCTGCCCATTTTCCCTTTATGCCCGCGCAACAGATACCCAGCTGATCAAGCTCGCCTTGTGTGTTGAAGATGCGTATATGGTGAGCTCTGCTGCATAGCTATCTACCTCCCTCCGGTGGCAGGACTAGCGGATATTAACCTGCTATGTGTGTAGATTCGAACCAGCAATCATGCGATCCCATATCTCCCAAAGAGCTCTCCGTGCTGTCGTGGAGAACAAACCATATAGCCACATCCGGTCCCTCGCGCTGCCCGCGTGGCCACCCTCTCCTCGCGCTGCCCGATGCCAGTGCCCTCACAGAACCCAACGGAGATCTCTTTTCTCGTTCCCCACCATCCCGCACGCGGCCTCCAAATCCCAAAATTCCAGCGCTTACAATGCGGATCGCGGTGCTGCACAGATGATGCAGTTGGTCAATGCGGCCGACCAGAACACCCGCCCTCCCCCGCCACACGTCCTTGCCACGGCATTCGATTCTTTCATTCAGTATCGGCTCGAGAACCCTACAGTTCTAACACCCGTCCAAGGAAAGTTTTTACGGAAGACGTTTGACCACTTAAGCAGAGGACAGAGGACTGGGAAGACGGAGTGGGATTTGAGTATATCGCAACTCGAAGATATCTTGACTGTGCTATCCCAATCAGAATGGGAAACCAATGCTCGAGGAAATGTGAACTCCCTTGCAAGATCTGTTTTCGAGAAGATCCGCTCCAAACTTGAGAAAAACTCCTCCGCCTCCGCTCCTAATGTGGATACGTTATATTCGTACATAGTCTTGTTGTCTGCCACGGGATCGTCTGCTGAAGCATTAGATGCCGTCGAAAGGTTCTGGGACTCCGTTCTTGGCGAGAAAGGAATACTCCCCTGGATAGCCGTTGTTAGGGGACTTTTGAAGGAAACTAGAATGGGGTCCACAAATCAGCAAGCTGCTGTCATCACTTCGGTCCTACGAAAAATGCAGCAAGTTGGGATTAAACTTGGCAACGAAGATTATGAGACAATGGTCTCGGCTGTGGCTGATGATGGCCATTGGGAGGCAACTAAAATTCTCTATGAAAATTGTTTGCGTATGGGTTTACAACCCACGACCACTTCTACGGTTGCTGCCGCACACCTTGCGATTCGACATGGTTCGTCGAGGTGGGCGCGGTTGAATCTTCTACGCGTTGGACAAAACCAAGCTCTTCGAGAAAAACTAACCCCGGAGGTTCTTAATGTCCTCCTGCTTCTAGCAGCTGCAGAGGGAGACGGGGTTGGCAGCGTCGTGAAAGAACTGAAAAGGATGCGTTCGGAAGTCCCCGGAGTACTTTCCTCTTTGAACATGTCTGCTTTCAACTCCATCATGGAATATATGCACGATATCCATAGATTCGACTCCGTGGAAGAGTATTTTGCGCTTGCAGAGTCCCTGAGTTTGCTGCCGGACGAACATACATACATGTTGAGGGTGAGTTCTCGGGTGCAGACCGGGGATGTCGCTGGCGCGATTTCTCTATTTGAAGAAATCGATCCAAATCGCCTGACGGAGCAGAGAAATATTGCTTTACGGAACAAAATTGTGGCGCAACTCTGTTCCGGAAAACACGTCAATCTTGAGGATGACGATGACATGGTCCTAGCTTTCATCGATAGGCTCCTCGAAATAGATGGACGCCTTGATGCAGGAGCTGCGGGATCGCTTTGTCAAATGTTGCTCGGCCGCCACGACGTGGAAGGTGTGTCTGAATTCTTGAAACCAATAGTTAGCTCTTATGGGGTCGAGGAACAGTGGCAAATCCGAGGAGCATTTCTACGATATATTAACGACTTCTCCGTGTCCGTCGGGAACGCATGGGAAGCATACAAACTGTTAAACGAAATTTTCCCAAAGACCCCTGTTACAATAAGAACCGATATCATGTCCAACTTTTTTAAGCGGCAGCGCTCAGACCTCGGAGTTTTAGTGTTTGGACACATGCGCCAGAGAACCGATCGAAACCACCGCCCCAAGGCTCAAACATACGCGATATGCCTCCATGAACTCGCTGGTGCCGCTGACGCTGACGGCGTTTTCCTTGTACACAACATGTTGAAACTCGACCTCGAAGTGGAATTGACCACCGACATACTGAACAGTCTTATGCTGGCTTACAGCGAGTGTGGCTCACCCGAGCAGGCAATGGAATTTTTCAAAGATATTCTAGCTTCGAAGCAGGGGCCCAACGATCACACTTTGGAGCTATTCTTCCGGGTGTGCGAGAAATACCACAACGGCGTTGCAGAGGCGACCAGGATGGTCGAGAAGCTGAAAGCTCTCGGCATTGATATTAATAGTAGGGTATACAACGGCTACATCTGTGCATTGGGTAGTCACGGCGAGCTTGAACGCGCGGTGGACGCTGTTACTGCCATGGAGCTACAGACTGGAAGTCTTCCCACAACCTTCACGTATGTAACCAACCTCCCTTTCTCTCTCTCTTATACTCCTATTTCTTTCTAAGATCCATTCACTAATCCGTCCCCGCCCCCAGGATCGGTGCCCTTTACAACACCATTCCAACCCAGCACTGGAGAGATCAAGCCGAGTCCTGGGCGAAAAAATCCTACCCCAGCCTATGGGATGAGCTCGAAAGAAAGATCGGGTCCGAAACGGATGAGGATGGAAAACGCACATTTAACATTGACAGATCGATCTACCGGTCTCAGATATTAGACACGTCCAGGTATGAGTGGGCTGCGAATAGCTCGAGGCGACGAGCTACACACCTCCAGGATTGTTAACGGATGGATATAACCAGGGGCCTCAACCAACGAGGCTCTGGAGCAATTTACCTTCTTGCATGTTGTTTGTCTCTCTAGCTTATCTTTTTATTTATCTATTTCCCCCCTTCATCCTCGGCTGATGCAAGAGTAAAATTTAACTATGAATTGTACAGTACAGTGGCATTTATGGCTATGGGCACCTACATAGAGTGGATTATTGATTGAATTGTGCCCCTTCATATATCGGTGTTCTGTATATTTCTTTCAGGTGTCAAGTCCAATATCCTTTTTTTTCCCTCTGCATTTGCCCGGGTCGTTTCATCATGCTTGTTGTCGAGTGCAGGAAGGGAAAAAAAAGAGCCATGTGCGATAATTTGAAGAAGAGATTGGGCTGTATTTGTATTTTTTGTTTGGAAATACATCTGTGGGAATTTCGAAGTCCGGAGATAAATAATCAAGGCCAGTTTGTTAGGCCGTATGTTATGTGGGAGGGCATCTTTTAAGAATAATGGGTCTAGGGCAAAAAAAAGGGGGCCGGAGGGGGAAATGTATATATATAGTAAGATAGATCAAGGAGCCCACATGTAACTCTTTATGATAAGAGTAAAAGAAACCGGCCCCCGGGCGTTTGCTTTCTCATCATCCTTCCAGGTATTTATTTGGCGAATACATGTAGGCCTGTCTATGTACAGTACTATAAAAATTTAAGGGGCAGAGGGCACCATTTACTCATCCATTTATAGAAACAAAAATAAAACATGAGAACTAAGTGGAAGTACCTAGAGGTAATAGTTAGCACACATTTGAACCATGGCATAATAGCTGAATAATACCACTGCATAGGCACCTAGGTAATTATGAATCTCAAATAATAAAAAATAAAATAACTCAAAAGGAGAAAAGAAACAAGAAATCAATAAATCAATAAACTGAATCCCATAGAAATTTCCCTGGCACAGAAGAAGAAGACGAAAAAAAATTGCCCAAACCTGCTCACCCCACGCGCAAATACAATATACAGTGCAGATATAAAAGGTAAAAGGGATAAAAGATCATGCAGGAAACGAGCCAGTCAACGAAAGAAGCAGCAGGGGAAGATACGAAATCAGTAGAAAACATAAGGGAAAGAGAATCCATAATATCGGTAGATCGATCGCACAGGCAGAAATCGGCTAGAAACTCAAAAACCTCATTGATTGCATTCGAGTTAAACAACACCACTCATATCCCCTCTGGAGCAATCAAGTCATAGGATGGAGTATCGTTCAAGACGCTGCCGCAATCTCCGTCGCCGCAGGAGCAGGAGCAGCATGCGCATTAGCTTCAGCCTTCTTACTGGCCCTTGCGCCCTTCTTCGTAGCGGGATCCTTGACAGCTTTTCCTGCGGCCTTCGCAACGGCACCTTCAACCTTGGACTTCGCAGTCTTCACTTTCTTCGTGACGCCTGCACCGGTCGATGCCTTTGGTTTTGGGCCTCGTTTGGACGAGCTCGCTTTGGCCTTTGTATCGTCGGCGGCCTTGGGCTTCGCGCCGGCGTTGCGACGCTTTTTCGAAGAGGGGGAGGTGGAGATGGGTTGGAGGACGCGGGGGCGCGCATTTCCGGTCGAGCCACGGGTGACTGCCATTGTTTTCTGTGGTTTGGGGAATGGGTGGCTTTGAGGGGTGCTGTTGTCGGGTGGACAGAAGGGACTGTTTAATAGCAAGGTCCCTGTTGATTGACTACTGATATGCAAGTTGGGATATGATGTACGTCTCCCCAGGGCGCGACGAAGGCGAGTTTAAGGTTATCTGCAATATCTGTTAGAATGCGGGCGTCTGAGTCGCGTGTATTTCAACAATGGAGAGAAAGTTGGGGATTGCGCCGTGGGAGGGAGGTTACGCGCCGCAAGCACGTCAGAGATGTCCCAGATAGGTGTGCATGTGATAGAACAGGTAGCTTTGGGAGATGTAAGAGATGGACAGACGACAAATGATTCGATAAAAGCGCGAAAGCAATAACAACAGAAAACCAGATGCACAGAGAGGATTTATTGTGATATTGATGCCAGGCAGGTTGGTTTGTGGAGGTGGGATACGCAATCAAGTGGCCGAACCCGGCTCACTCGTATCCTGCGCGACAAACTGAAAAGCAGCAGCAGCTTACCGTGAGGACTCGGATGGGATAGAGGGTCTGGATTATCAAAACAGCGGCGGACAACACTGGATAAATGGTTTGCGACCACCGAACAGGAGGAGAGAGACGGAGGAGACGAGGCTGGGAGATGCAGAGGTTGTTGCAGTCGGTCTGGGGGAAACCGCGGGCACAGGTTTCAGCTGCAGAGACGCCATTGTTGAGAAATTAGGGGCAGCGGCCACACCCATTTTTGGTTTCACAGCAACAACAACAATCCAGGGCGCTTGTTGACCCTGGCTGTGTCTAGGGCCGTGGTTATATTAGCCATCTCGCGGTGTTTGGTTGGTTTTGTTTCCCCTCCCCTTGCTGCTGTCCGTTAACTAGTTGGTGGTGTGGTGTTCCATAGTGATTTGTTCCCCTGTGAGGCTGTGACTTCTAAGGGTCGCAAAGCACGGAAACAACGCCGAGAATTGGGCCAGCCTCTAGCCAGATATCCGTCAAGAATGGTTAAGCTATGCCCGATAGCCAGGAGTGAGTTATGGGCACACCAAGCCCAGCGGCAGAAAGCCTTTGTTTGTCCACGCCATCGAAAAGCCACCCGCCAAGGACCGCGTCGATTCCCTCCGGGCAGTTCTATCCGCGTCAGACAATGTCTCCTGGAAGTTCGCGGACCGCACGTGGCCCCGTCGGCAGCGGAAACATGATCTGTGTATCCTGGACTGGACCGAAACGCATCAAGGGTTGGCACATCGTCCAACGCAGGCAAATTTCCTGGGGCGCGAGGCTGGAAGGATTTGAATTTGACGATCCATGGTGGTCTCCATGGTATATTCCGCCCCGTCTAGGCAAACCAGCAGATTTTTGGCATTCTCCGGCACAATTGGATGGGCGCTTTGAATTCAGTTGAGGATGGCCCAGAGGTATATTTGGATGGTCTCCCTGGCACTCCAACCGCGTTCTTCAGCCCCCGCAGACGCCATTCGTTTCCGCGCATACTGGATAGCCAGGCATGTCAATCCCGCCCACCATGAGAGTGTTCTCAGCCCGTCTGTGACATTCGCGGACTGGCGAATTTAAATTAATTAACGACGGCGCATTGATGGACGAAATGTCATGAACTACTCGCGGGAGGTCTAGGCTGCTTCGGGCCTAGCGCCTTCCCCCACATGAAGATAGGGCACAAACCCTACTTCCCATTCCGGACCGCTGGAGAACAGGAAAGGAGAGCTCTCACCACCCGAATCAAACACAATCCTTGGGAGCAATCCGTGAAACATGCACAAATACTACTACATTCTCTGCCTCTCTCATTTTTGGTAACCAGCTCAACGCCCAAAGCGCGCTGTCTTCGCTTCTGTTCATCGCAGTGTAAACCCATCACGTGATATCAAATCCCAGCGCCCCGATCCGGCCTAGCGCCATCGCTAAAGCCGGCAGCCAGTCAGCGTGCCGGCTGCCGCTTACCTAAGCCCTCGATGCCGGAAAGCACACAGAAACCGCGATACAAAAAACCAACTCCACCAGCCAGCTCCGACCGCAACCACTCCGCCTCCCTCGACGACACCCAGCCGACGACAACGACGACCTTTTCCCCCGTCACCCACCCGCCGCATTCACCATGACGCACGAGTCCGTTTACTACAGTCGCCCCAGGACCTATGGCAAGGGAAGCCGCCAGTGGTAAGCTTTGACTCCGTTTCTGCATTGGGGAATTGGGAATTGGGATTGGGCAGCGGATATGCTGGGAAGGGATTGGAAAGAAAGGCAGAGAAGAGGAGAATTTTGAGGAGATACAAGGAGCTATGAAGGAAAGGATGGAATGGATTTTTGCTGATGTGGGAATGTTTCTTGAATTATAGCCGCGTCTGCGCACACAAGGCCGGTCTGATCCGCAAGTACGGTCTGCTTGTCTGCCGTCAGGTTAGTTAACCCTCAATTTACATACCCGACATGTATATGGAAGGATCCGTTGGCTAACTTCTTCTTTTTCTCTGCTGCAGTGCTTCCGTGAGAAGGCCTCCGACATTGGCTTCATCAAGGTAAATCCATCCAATCGCGAACCCAACCCCCATTGCGATATAACTCTCGACCCTACATAAGAACGGCAAGGAATGGGGGGGGGAATGAAAGAAGAAACCGCAGCTAATCGACCCCGTCCAACAGTACCGGTGAACCAATCCTCTGACAATATCCATCCATCCGCTCTCATCTCGAACCAAAACACCCCTCGTATACGATCGAATCATGAAATGCCAAACTCGAGCAAGGACGTCTTAAAGGGAGGCACCTATCTACGGAGGGAAAAGTAAAAAAAATTATATCGCAATAACGGAAATGACTTTGCTACGCAATGAAGAACTCTCCGAAATTATGGAGGGGGGTTTTTCAGCGCGCAATATATGATGGGTTTTTGATAGTGTGAAAGCGGGTGGATGGGGGTGTGTTTGGGGGGCTTTTCTTTTTATTCCTTTTTGCGTTCTCCCATTTTTTTTGTCTCATGGAGGGAATTGCGAAATGGTGTTTACCTGTCTTAGAGTGAGCTATGAAATTTACGTTTCCAGAGACGTTTCTTTTCCCTTTTTTCATACCTCCAATCGGACTTTTTTACCTCTCGAATCAAAGGGTATCCCCGAATTGGCTCTTCGTCAATCTTCCAACAACAGCAACCCGAAACGAAATCGTCAACGGACCGGATATCCCAACTTCCCCTCGGAATCATCACCACCTGCTCCATCAACAATAGCTTGCCGCTCATCGATGCCACCAGCGCCCAATCCATAAACATATCAACAGCCCATGCAACCGGCTTCATATCCCGAAAACAACCTACCCCAACCCCCTATCAAGGAGAAAGTAATACCCACCCAAAACATCCATAATCAAAAGCAGTCCAATGGATTGCATACATGCCCCATCTCACCTCCCAGGCCATCATTTATATCTTACTTAATCCCACCATCCATCCATCAACGCCCACAACTACACCCCACCGCAAGAACAACAACAATAAACAGGGAAGGGAAACCAAAAAAAAAAAGGCCCTCCCCAAAAAGACCCAGCTTGAAAACCGATACCACCCCCTCCAGAGGTTCATTTACCATGCATGCAAGCACTTCACTACCTCCCCCGTCCCCCTCTATTCCCCCTCCCAATCCCACGAAATATCCATCCATCCCAATGGGCAGGGAGTTAGAGTAGGTCTATATACATACGTACGACATAAACCAATCTTCAATCCCAGATATTAGTAATGGTAGGTATGTATGTAGCAAGCCATGATGAAAAAAACAAAATCTTGTTATTTCAAATGAGAGTGTTTCGTTAAATCTATGGTGACTATCTTATGTACCCAAGCTATGTAGGAGGGTGGGATAATATATACTCCGTACCTATATAATAAATATGATAGATAATGCATGTATGATTCCCATTAACACATCTTCATCTATCTATCTATCTATATCTAAACATCAAACACACCCTGCGTAGGCTCGTGCTAAATATAGCATATCTATCTATCTACATAAAAAGATAAGAGCCCGGCCAGGGAGGAAGGGAGTAAAGCGAGTAGAGAGATGGATTGATTCGCTATATAATAACATTAATCAAGTAAAAAAAAAAAAGAAAAAAAAAGAAAAAAAAAAACATCACAATGATAGATTTTAAATCTTCCTTAAAACTTATCTCTTTCTTTTAAATTAATTACCATTACTTTAGTTAGTCTAGCTATTATGTAGCTAGCTAAATGGTTAGTTTTTTTATTTATTTACCAGACCAGAAGCTGTATAAACCTTCCTCCTTCTCCTTTTCTCATCCTCTTCCCTAACCACTTCTCTTCGCACCCTCTCTCTCCCCCTTTGCATAGATTAAAACACTATACCATTAAGTTAATTCCTTTCAGCATATTCACCTATCATCCATCCATCCATTCATTCATTCCATGACAAAAAAGAGAAAGAAATTCGAAAAAAAAAGGGAAAATCGAAAAAAAGAAAATTCAAAAATGAAGACAAAAAGGAGATCTTTGTAAAATAGCGGGTAAAAAAACGCCGTCATAAAGATGTCAAAAAAAAAGGAAATATCTACTGCTTTTCTTGGTGGTCTATGGTTTTTGCGGTTCTTTTAGACATGCTGGACAGAAGAAAAAAACATATCTGTTAGCATGGATAACTCCCTAAAACGAAACATGTGGTAGGAACAGGGAGGGCGGGAATGGAATGAAAAAAAAAAAGAAAAGAAAAAGAAAGCTTACAAATCAAAGAAAGCAAACTGGCTCGGACTGCTGCCATATTCGTAGACGAAGCGGCTGGCGAGGTAGCTTCCGAAGATGGACCGGAGGTAGTTGATGGGTACCTATTTTGGTTTTTTGGCGTTAGTAAGGTGTAGTTGTTTATGTATGTATGCTGGGACCCAAACTCACCCTCTCGAGAATCGTCTCCAGGCCAATCTTCTCCAACAACAAATTAGGCAACGCATCCTTCAACACTGCCTTGCGCAGGGCAAGATTCTCCCACAGCTCCGTCTTCTGCAACTCCTCATCCAGCTTCGTGATGGCCACACTAAGCTTATCACTAAGCATGCTTCTGGCGATGCCGGTCTCCTCGTGCTCGCGCCAGATAGCTTCAAACTCGAGGCGCGCGTTTCGTTGGATGGTGGCTTGCACCTCTCGGACATATGCGTCGTAGAATGGCGGCTTCGTGCCGTCTTCGTGCACGCACATGTTCTCTTCGAAGCCCTCGTCATCGAAGGAAAGGGAGGCAAGCACCTCCAGGGATGAGGAGGTGACGCCGCCTTTGTTGGCGGAGGCATCCTTGAAAAGGATGCAGCCTGCCTTTTCGAGACGGAGCTTGCTGTCCTGGGTGAGGAAGAGGTTGGCGCCTTCGACGATGTAGGGGATTGTGGATTTGCCGTTGACGATGAGCCTGCCGACGTTGGCGAGGTCGATGGACTCAGGGCGTCCGCCGCAGGGGACGAAGATGTCAAAGGCCTTGCCTTGGCGGAGGTGGAAGGTGTTGCGGAATATGGTTCCGTTGTTGACGACTTCGCCGTTGGGGAGAGTGACGTTGTTCTGGTCAACGAGAACTCGGTAGCCTTGGGCGGACAGCTTGGTTTTGTCGAATTCAGAAATCATCCTGCGCTTCCTGGCCAGTCTGACCAGTTCATCACGGTCCAGGCCCTGGGGGTCGACGATGACACCGGAGCCATCGACGATGGCGCAGTATTTTTCGTTTCCAAGGAGGATTTCGTTGGAGCCAAGGTCGCCGTCCGGTCCACCGGTTTGCATTTTGCGGACGGTAGCAGGGTCGATGCCCGTCTTGCGATAAATGCCTTCCACATACTGGCGAACGGACAGGGTGGTCATACCGTAGGCGTCATGGGGAATGCCTCCAAGCTTGGGGCTCTTTCCTGTGAAGAAAGACTTCCACCAGGGGGCACCCCGCTTCCTGGCGTGGTGTGTAGCCCAATCGACCAATTCCGCAGTGTTCTCATCGGGACCCATGAACAGGATCTCATCCTGCCCGTGAAGATCGACAATTGGGTCCTTGATTCCAGGGCTGACGGGTGGGAGGAGAAGGTCAAGGATACTGTCGATGTACTTCTCAAACGCAACTCGGGCCTTATTTTGGTGATTTACATCAAGCAAGATGACACCCTTTGCGCCTCCTTCTGGAATATCCTTATTCTTCCGCTGCTGAGTATTCGCGAGATTGTAATTCTCGTCAAACAGCGAACGGGCGTTGATACCATACGCCTCCTTGTCACGGCTCTTGACAATCCGAATACCACCACGGGCAATATCTCGGAACCGGAGATGGAATCCGCGGAACTCGGAGCTGATGACTAGGAACATTCCATACAGGCGTTGGGGATATTCGTTCTTAGGTAGGAAGTCGGCGTTGAGGCGGAAACTTAGCGCCACCTTGGTTGGGGTGTAGAAGTTGGTTTTGAGAACCGCAGCATTGAAGATGCGGAAAGAAGCCATGACCATGGCGTCATTTTCGCTGACGACAGTTTTCGACACAAGCTCATCGAGCCGTTTGTGATCCAACACCTCATCCACCTGGAGTCGAAGGTAACTCAAAGTGGGAAGGAAGTCATCGAGTGCTCCTTCAATTGGTTGGACGTAGTGGGTTTGGGCAAAGTCGAGATAAAGCTTGTGGATAAGGTTAGGATACTTGTTGATTATTTCAAGAATATAATCTGAGGTGAAGGTCTCAGTACGGAGTCTCTTCTTGAGCTTCGACAAGAGTTCCGCATGGGCACTGTTATTGGTATCAAGGAGGGCGGTCAGCGAGGTGTATTCCGACCCCAGGCGATTCAGGAACTGCTGGACGAATACCCAAACGCAGTGGGCATAGATGGTCTCCTGCAAGCTGAGACGGCCACTGGCAAAATGTCCTTGGAACTTGTTCTGAGGGATACAGTACAGCAGGGAGACCTCTTTCATGATTTGGTGAATGGCAGCTTCGATGGGTGGGTGCTTTCCGGAGATCTCAGCGCCAGGCATGGGTTTCAGGTAGAGGGAGATGACAGTGATGCCGTTGGAGAAGTTCTCCAAATATTTCCGCGAGCTCGTCAGGCGGTAGTAATGGTAAAGATCCGACAGAGCACTGAACATGCCCATGGCAGAGCCTTGACGGTATGCGATGACCAATCTCTTCTCCCGGCTACCTTCAATCTCAAACATCTCGATGACAGGCCCAGACCGTGCCACCGCATTGATAATGATTTCCTGGTAGATTGCCTTGGTGTTTGGGGTTGCCTTTTGCAAGAACCGTTTCTCACCAACCACCTCAATATTCGTCTCTTCGGGGTCCGGATGAGGCTCGTTGAAGAGACATTTGTATACAAAGTAGCATCGTAGTTGTTGTTCATTGTTATCAGGAAGAGAGCTAGCGGAGCGGAAGGTCTCAACGCGATAGCTGTTCTTCGGGGTCGACCCGTTGATGTATTTCTCGTCGATGCGCTGCTCGTATCTTGGGCCGTCGACAGCGCTGATTCCAGGCTTGCTGGTGTCGATGTACACGGCATGATCAGCAGCCTCTTTGTCCAACCTGATCTCTAGCCGTTTATCATCCCGGGCATATGCGGCCACCTTGGCAGCGTAGAGGGAGAGGATGTGGCTAACAATAGCGTCGACGCTTTCGGTTTGGAAATACATGTCGTCAATGCCAAGCATGTTGTAGAACCAGTTTGTTTCCGACGAGACGAACTCGTACGGGATGAACCCCTTATCTTCGAGCTGGTCCATAACTATATAAAACATGCTGTTAGTCCCATATCAACCACAACATATATGCACCACCATTTAGAAAATGGAACAACAACAACAACAACAACTCACCAGCTTCCATCTGCTTCTTCTTGCCCTCAAACTTGGCAGCAACATAGCCTGGCCCTTCCTCCGAGAGGACACGATGCGTACCACCAGGAATACCCAGGTGCGTAGGCTGTGGCGACGGCTGGCGGCCAGGAGTGCGTATTACCATATCCAGCTGTTTATTGACGAGACCTGGATGTCTCTGGAAGCCGGTGGTTGGGGTGCCTGTCCCGGAGCCCTCTTTGGAGGAGACGGGACTTGGACCCGGTCTGGTCAACAGGCTGACATTGCTGATGCTGCTGATGCCATTGAGAGTCCTTGGTTTTGATTTCTCGCTGGCGGGACGGTCTGGGGCCAGGGTGGCGGCGGGGTTGAGGGTAGCTCCTTGCGACGCCATGGTGCAGAGGTATCTAGCGGGTTATCTCTACACTTTTCTTTCTCTGTTAGGAATAATGTGCGACGACTGGCATCAGGATAGAAAATCGGAGGGGGAAGGCTGGCAGCGAGCTGAGGCGACAGGGAGCTTGGGCTGACAGGCTGATGATATCTAGATAGGATGATAAGGATCAGGACGGGAAGAGAGAAAGAAAGGACAGGGGGTAGAATTGGCCGGGAGGGCGGACCATGGGAGAGCAGGACGGACGAGGGAAGGGGAATGCGGAGGGCGCTGGCATCGTGATAAATATATGGAAAGTGGTGGGTGGATGTGGATGGCCTGTGACGTCGCTGCAGCTGGCCAGGAACTGTATCTGTGTATCAGCCAGGTACCGGCAATACGGGGCGTGACCGTACGGTATGGCCACCGTGACCCGCCGAATCGGGCATCGCGTGGCTCGGCCGGCGGAAAGCGTCGGTTTGGGTGAGCTCCAGGGCTGCGGGAATTAATTTGTTCCAGCCCCGGAACCTGGCATTCCAACCCAGCTAGCCCTGGAGCTCGATACTCGTACCATTTTACAATTACAGAGGTCCAGCTGGAGTATCTCCAATGCAGACGGTATGCACAGGCATCATATCTGCGCTGAGATTCTTTATCAGTCTGGCCCAGCCGCCCGCCCGCGTACCAAACAAAACCCTCGCCCTGAACCCCGTGCATCGTCGAGTTTTTTTATTTCTGCATGGCCACGGGGTCAGCAAAAGCCCCATTCCTGTAATACCGCCCTAACCCCATCCGATCCAGACCCAGATGCCCAGCTCCACTCCACGTGACCGCAGCGTGACTAACGCGGATCGTCAGCGCGGAGCGTCTGGCCAGACCGCCACTAGGCCCGACACGGCTTAGCGGCGGTGGATTATGTAACTGCAGCCCCGCCGGTGATTGGCTGCTATTAATACACCGTGCCGTGTCCAACGTCTTTTTTCCTTCTGCGTCGTTTTGCCACGAACAGGTAGGTTCCAGAGGAGGAGGGAAGCGCATCCTGGAAAAGACGTGTCATTACATAGAAATTGCGTGGATCTCGCAATTGGGTTTTCTTGACTTTTGTGTGAGAAACTTAACCCTGGCAATGCAATGCCACGGTATCATTGCAACTTGTCATTGAATTCGTGTTGGAGACAGCGGTGACGTAATGATCGTTGTTCGTGCAAAAGGGGTACAGTACGGAGTACAGGTACCTTCTTCAATTCTTGCCGTCCCTGCCCGGCTGCGGGACGGCTTGGTTCTTGCGCTGGGGTTTGGAGAGAAATATAGAAATATACAAGTATCCTCCTTCGCGGCTAGACATGGCCCGGTTTACGGGTGTATCGGGCTGGTTTGGAAATCTCTCTGTTCAATCATCTGCTTTGAACCTTCTCTGTTCGCAGTGCAGTTCTTCACATCCGCTCGGGTATGCCACAGCTGGGCAAGGGGACTATCTGACAGACAAACCGACGGGAGCTGAAGGCTGGAGATGAAGATCCCCCTCCCGCCTCCCGCTCGCTGCCCACCGCCTCCGAAGAAATTTTCATGCTGGTCGTCGGTCCAAGGTGGGGAACAGCGCCCATCTGGGCCCTGGCACATCCCCAACGCCCCTATTCTCCGCCTTTGCTCCGCAAAAGCAAGGGCTAAAAAGAGGGGTGAAAACCCTAATAGTTCCCGCCCCGGCGCCGAAAATTCGATCGGGCATGTTATCCGATTGCAAAAAAAAAAAAAAGAAAAATCAAAAGTTAAAAAGAAAAAAAAGGAAAGACAGAGAGAGGGAGGGGAGGGATGGACTCGGGAAACCGGATGCAACTCACTGTCAACCCCAATCGGACAATATCCGGGGTAGGTACCTGCGCAGAGAGGTGTCTTGTAGTTTCTTCCCAACAATTGCAGTGTGGCTTGGCAGTTTTGCGGCCATGGGGCGGTGCTGACATGCCTTGCCAATTGAAAGCGGCTTGAAAATCCGGGGTATGTGGAATCAGCCCGTTCCCGTCGATTCTCAGCTAATAAACAATTGCCCGCAAGCAACAGGCGAATTGCGTTGCGGCATTTGAGAACAAAAAAAAAGGGAGGCCCGTCATTTGCTCATGGTGCCGGCGTGTCAGCATTACGCCGAGAAATCGGCACTTCGAATGTGACATTCATTCTGTCGGGAATCCCAAGATAATCTCATATTCATGCAATCTCACTTAGAATTAGCATTTACACAGCCACCCACATTCCCTCATACAAAATAGCTAGGGTTCCTATGAACCATCTTTAGTTTTATAATATCATTCAATTCATACCTCATGAAGTAATGTACAACACTAATAGTTATGAGCCTGGCAATTTTCATTGCATATTCAACTTGATTTTTGTCATTATTATCATCATTTCATCATTTTTCACCCTATACCACATGCTTTTCACATGAAATAGCAATATCCTCCAAAAAAGACCCATAGGAATGTCCCCTAGATCCACAGGATTCATCAAGAATAGAGCCACAGAGCTCTACAAATCAAGCTTTTGAGAACACCAGAAGCTCTATATTAATCAAAAAATAGAGCTACAAGTATCTCTAATAGTTTAAAAATCAAAAAAGCAGAGCTCTCAGAGCTCTATCCACCTATCTCATCATGTCTGACACCACTATCTAACATATAATAGTAACACTGAAGAACAGCAAGGATTGAGAGATTTAATATATAAACATCATATCAATAGTAAGTAATCATAGAGTTTGTAATTATATCAATTTAATAAAGGAAGATTATTGGCTGGAAGTAGAAGAACTCAAGATTGAGGATGATAAATTTAAAAAATCATTCAAAAAACAGATAATAATGTATAAAAAACATTAAATAGCTATGAATAAGATGTATGACATTATTATAATATTAGTTTTAAGAGTAGAGATAAAGTACATCATAAAGGCAGATAATACTTACATTAAAAATATCATCAAAGCACTGTAATATCATCTCTCTCCTACTACTGAAGATTAAAAGAATAAAGTCAGAGATTAATATAACACTCTAATAAAGAAATTAAATAGTAAGAACATTAAAAAATGATTAGATGACTAGTCTATAA
>JANTQH010000132.1:0-73590 GCA_032988465.1 Onygenales sp. PD_10
TGTAGCAGAAAAGTGATGACAATAAAGGAAGATTGTGAAAAAAAAAAAAAAAAGTGAAAAAGGAATAGAAAATAAAATAAAATAAAATAAAATAGACGTCCTGCTCAAATCCGCAAGCAAATACGGGTACGTATCGACAGGGGCCGCGTGAGTTGATGGAAATTCGCCTGGTGGGAAGAAATCAGGGGAGGGATTTGTATACATGCGCCAGGGGTTGTTGGAAAGGGGGAATCCATCGAAAATGCAGGAAATAAATAAACCTCCCCTCCCCACAAATACGAGAGATGAGGGCCCGGTATGAAAAAAAGGTAACAGGGAATCCTGATTACGTTCAGAAAACAGGAGAAAAGCCCGGTTGTTGAATCAATCGTCTGGATATAGGAAAAATAAGAGCGAAAACCGTTTCAACTACCCTCATGTGAAGGGAAAGGAGGAAGTGAAAAAAAATATGAAGCTCATGCTAAAGATAATAAGAATAGCAACTCATAACCAGACTAGATATAAGCCGGATTCATAAAGCATATGGCAACAGTAGTAGGTTAGAAAATCGATCCCCCTAGGCCGGTAATTCAAAATGGCCGAAAAAGGATCATAAAAGCAAAAAGCCAAACTCCATTTGTCCTCGTTCACATGCATAGCATTAGACGGCACTGTAGCCGCCTCTGGAACCTGGACCTTGTACAGTGTCCACCACCCGTCGGCCCCAGTCCTTCATTATATAGGGGATATCGCGGATGGTGTCGCCATGTGGCAGGAGATCCCAACCACGGGCGCCGTATCGGTTGTAGTTTAGCCATGAGCCGAAAATGAGATAGGCGGCAGTGCCGAGGAATACACTGTGGATAGTTGTTAGTTTCTGTATACAATGTAACAGCAATAAAGGTTCCCTTTGGAAGTTTATGCCGGGCATGGTCCTGGGGCCAACTCACATAACAATCAACCAGGTGAAGAATCCCCAATGGTTGGATTGCCCATCTCCATCATCCTTATAGTCTTCACAAGCATACTTTGTCAACCAGTCCAATCTCAACACAAACTGCTCGTCAACCTGTCCGTAGCTTTTAAATCGAAGGCTTTTCGTCTCATCGACCTCGTCCTTATTCCCATCCGGGTTATTCTCGCCAGACCCTTCTTCCTCCCTCTTTTTACTCTTCCCATCCCAATCTCCTTCTAACCCGGAACGTTCACGATCACATTTCATTTCAATAACAACGGACTGTTTGTAGTCTTTGCCATTAAATGGGTATCTCCCTCCATGAAGTTCTATCCTTAGCCCTTCATCTTGCGAATCAGTTGACTTAAGCCGGGTGATTTTCGGATCGAGATCACCAGGTCCGTGAGGGTATATTCCAGCAATTGGAATTACACCCCTTGGCTTTTCTTCATCTGGTGATTGTTGGACACCGCACACTGAGAAGACAAGGATGATGTGTTAGAAGCGGCCAACAAGGAATATGGGGAGACTATTTAACGGGGAAGGCGGGAAGAAATAAGGGAGCCATACCCATTGTCCCTGCCGTGCATGGGGTATCTTTGAGTGGCTTGCATATATCGAGAGTATATGTGGTGTTGAGAACAGTTGGAGGGTGCTCGACGACATTATAGACCGCGTGGGGACCGCCTAGGGGAGAGAGGTCCCATGATTTTTTGTCAACGCGGGCCTCTTTGCAGTCGAAAGATATTGCGGAGGAGACAACGGGGAAGAAGACAGAGGCAAAAAGTGAAGCTTCGTGCGTTATGCGCATGTTGGGATGTATGTTCGGCGAAGGGGGATGTATATGATGACGAATGGAAGGTCTCCGCTAGGAGAGACGACGGGCCGGCCAAGGCGGGCAACACAGGCAAATATCAGTAAACCAAGGACGGAGAGAAATGTAGGGACAGACACTTGGTCAACCAGTCAACAAACGGGAGTATAGGAGGCTGCTGAATGCGGTGGGAGTTGGCAGGCTGCTGACGCGCTTTGGAGATGTCGTCGTGGTCGGAGAGTAGTTATGGCTGCGGGAGGCTGGAGCTGCCACAAACGCTAAGCAAAAGCGGCCTAGTGATGTCACCGCTGGTGAAAGTCACGTGAGCCCGAGGCAGCAGATTACCTAATTCTCAGGGGACGACGCTTATAAATATAAACATCCATATATCCGAGACGGTGCTGGAGGATGGATGCATGTATTTGCGCTGCCTGATGGGCAACAAGGAGTATGGTAGAGAAACTAGATGCGGCTTCTTCAAGGCTGTGGCTGGTGAAGCCGCTTCCCAGCCTGAGGTTATGGGCGAAATCTAAAATCACAGTGCTTTGAAGAAATCATATCGCGTAAACTCAGCAACCTCCCAGCAGGAAATGTCTACCCGGCCTATTTGGATCATGCTGTCTAATAACAGCTTGATTCTGTTGTTGTTTTGGCTGTGCATAGTTGGACAAAAGCTTGTTGCGCCCCGTGCACAGACCACCCTAAATGCCAAGCATCAAGGCTTGGCTAAAAACGGCACCGTCAACATCGCTCCAGGACGCTCTATCACACACGAAGAAATTAGAACGACTAGAACACCCCTATGATATACGATACCCCCTACATCTGCGAAGATATAACGTTTCCCTACCTCCTGAGGAATCACGTAATACAGAAACCATGAATATGCAACGGCGAATGGTGCGAGCTCCCCCCCCATTTTCCTTCCCCCTCCCTCCCCCCACCACCCCTATCTTATCATCCTTGAAAAGAATTTAGATACAGTTCCGCATATGTTGAGTTGAACACGTTGCTGACTGTTTGCTTTTACAGCTTTCGAAGGAGGATGAGGTCGCCACGGGCGGAGAAGAGACTGAAGTTCGCCGCGAAGATCAGGAAAAGATCAACCGCTTCAGCAGACTGCATCAGCGGGAAACGTTACTGGAGGACCAGCTAAAAGCGAAACATGCATGTTTGATCCTTTTTTATTGATCCTGAATTAGTGTGCCGCGAGTTTTGATTCCTTTGGTTTGCCGTCGTTTTGATTGCCCCAGCTACCACTTTGGAGATTATGTTACCTTGCTGTGTGCGTTGATTTCGCGAATTGATGGCTAATCGTATATACTCCCTTGGTTTCAATTTATAGAAGGACAAAGAAGATCTGGAAGAAATATCCATGGAACTCGAACTCGCAGATGAAGATGAGCTGGTGCCGTATGTTTTGATACCTTTCCCTCCCTCCTCCTTCCACTCCCCTTCTTCCCACAATTTACACGCAAACTCACCTCACAAACAGATACAAAATGGGCGACTCATTCGTCTCCCTCCCACTCGAGGACGCACAATCTCTCCTCGCAGCCTCTACGGAACAGATCGACGAGGACGTCAGCAAGCTGGAAGAGAACATGAGCGAGCTGAAGGACGAGATGCAGAAGTTGAAGGTTGCGCTTTATGCGCGGTTTGGACGGAGTATTAATCTCGAGACTTGAATTTTTTTTTTTTGATGGCGGTGTAGTTGTTATATGCTTTGATACATGGTGGATGAAGGGTTTGGTGTATGTATGTAGGTCCATCCCTACGGGGCTTTGGGGATATTTTAATTGTTCCCTTTTTTACTTGCAATCCACGGCTTTGTGAGACACACACACATAGAACCATTAGTCTAAAAGATGAGGAGGGGAATGAAAATGTGAGAAGGTAATTCATTATATACTAATCGCTTTGTCATATACGGAGCGCCCGTTTAAAAGAAGAAAGGAATGGGTATCCCAATAAAAAAAATCCCAAAGTCATTGCAGTTCCTCCTTCCCCCGCTCCTTGCCTTATGCCGTTTTCCCGACAGCTAAAACCAAGACTAATATCACGCTCATTCGCTTTGGTATCCCAATATCAGAAAAAAAAAGGCTTTTCGCTAGAAAGGAAGCAAATAGTCGAGAGGAAAATAAAAAGGTGGAAAAGGAAAAAGAAAACCGATATTGTTAAGTATGTACAGGTAGAAGGTACCATCAACTGACGCGGTCAGTTTGTGTGAGTCGTTTGGGTCCAGTGATTTATAGTTAATTCCATTTTAAACTGAAGAGCGAAAGAGGGGAGAAATCAGCCGGGCCCATGAGGCGTAGCCATGGTAATTTTAGGGTTCGACGTTTTTTGTTGCGGTAGGAGGCCGGTTTCCAATGGGGCTGTATTATTATATCCCTGCCTATGTGCGCGCGGTGCGAGAGCAGAGAAGCATTTCGTCTAGTTGACGATATTAAAAACTATGTCTTTCTGGTAGGGAAAATTGCCGTGGCCCCGATTTGGGGCCGGTGATGATATAGCCATAGGTCCCTCTCTGACTCCGATGAATTAAAATGCTGCGCTGGATTCAGCCGACATGGAACCCGGCATCCCACGAGGTTGGTGCATAGACAACGGCGTGTGGTTGAATATGCTTCATATATCCCTAACATAGTGTATCGAAGATCCATAAACGAAACTGATCATATTATATTCGCGATCGTCATCCTCGAGCTCCCCGTCGGGCTTGTGCGTGGTGGGCTAATGTTCTCCGGCGGTCGATTGAATGATATCTCGGCCCGCGAGACAGGAGCAGAAAGGCGAGCACCATTTTCTTTCTCAATAACCGGGGGCTGCCTCTGCTGCTCGGTAACAAGGAACTGCACGGTCTGTTCGACCCACGCCCATCCCTCCCAATCCCTGTCCGGTTCTTCTTGAGTGACGCCGTTTCGGGATCCATCGACAAATTTCCGCTTGAGTGGGGATGGGTTCGTCGATGATGCGGACCGGGGGGGCGTTGCGCTCAGAGGGCCTCCGTTTTCATTATTTGGTTGCCATATCCAGCTGCCACTGACTTGGCCTTGGAGGTCGCCAGAGACGTATGCCATTATTTCCTCATCGCGTTCCAGGCTTGCGAAGTCCTCCCGCTGTCCTTTTTCTAGTAGACATTTTAGGAAGAATGCAATGTAGCGACCGCAGGCGGCGTTAACGAGTCGCGCATCCCCTATCGCAGCGCTTGTTTGTACGCAGACAAGAGCACCAGCGTAATCTCCTCGTAGAAGGAGGATAAGCGTGCATCGCCATATATGGCTGCACAAAATGGTGGTCGCAGCGGCTGCCATGTGAGATCTCCAGTAATTTGGTTGGTAAGGGGGGCTGGGTGCAGCTGGGGCCCGCATACATCGGGATAGGAGGCGTGTAGTGTCGTGAGCAACAGCTAGGCAATGGTCAAGAGCGGCATGTCTCACCTCTGGTGAGCTGCGTGGCGAAAGGTTATGACGATGGAGAACTAGTCGGGTATTTTGTAGGTAAATTATTGGAGATAGTGATCGGGGATCTAGATAATGGGTCGCTTCCATCCGATAATCGGGAGGGAAATTTGTCAAACACATCCTAAAATGCCGCTCAAACACCTCCAACGTGTCAGCGGAGATTACCGGGGCCTTGAAGCTCTTGGTTAATTGGGATACCGCACGCATAACGTGGGTTATAGCAAGAAGTGGCGTCGTGTTCTCGTCTTGGGATAATGGGGCACCATCGACAAAAGAGTGTTCGCCGCCTGGAGAAAGGAGTTCGGCATCGCAGTCTTCGTCGTTTATCATCAAAGGCTTTCCTGTTTCGAGGACCCCGAGTCTACAACGCGAAGGTTAGCATATTTCAGTTCAAAGCCTTCCTCTGTATGCGAATTTTAACCGACCTTTCCCACGAATATAACGCCCACCAGACTCGTTTTCTGATTTCCGCATCCATAGGCGCCCATGAACCGGAATTGACATGCAATCCAAGATCCTGTGCAATTCTCACGGCCGATCCTAACCAAACCCAACTAGCAGACTTCAAATTCATCTCGTACATGTAAATGCTTATCAGCATCGCAGCACGAACCTGGTCCACTGCAAACTCATCTTGCCAACGGTCGATAAGCCCGATGCTGATCTGGAGAAATTCTTTCCCTTTTGACAACAAGTCACTCTTTACCGAATGTAGTGACCCGCATGCAAGAACTGCGAAGAATACAGCAGTCCATCCTCGTGAGGCCCCACGAAGGGAGCCAGTGCGCGATATCCTGTCGTGCTCGCGTAGTAGCGTTTGCCAATGCAGTATGGGAAAAGAGGAGTGAATGGAAGAAAAGTAATGACCCAGAAGGACGTCAGCTACGCTTGTTGGAGGAAGAGGAGGTAAATCCGCTGTTAGCAAAGGCGGTGGGTGTGTGTTTGAGAGAGTTGGTGGAGGTTTAATAAGGCCCTGGCCGTAAGATCGCATTTTCCAACAGACATTCGAAGAGACACGAGTGCTGAGGATTGGAGGGTTGATGCGGCTAGGACGACGGCCGATCTCTGGAATTTTAGGCGCATCATCGTGCATTTCGAAATCGGAATCCATCAGGCTGTCAATTTTAGGGATGCCTGAACGTAATTGGAGTATCTGTTGTCTTGCTTGGGCTAGTTGTCGTTCGAGATCTTGGACTTGCCTAGGTGTTGATTAGATATAGGTACACGGATGGAGCATGGACGGCTACGTACTTGATGGACGACATGCGTCTATTCGTTTCTTTCGTGAACAAGCATCGCACGTTCCGATTAGAACATTCTGTGCAACTGGAAGAATCTGAGGCGTCACACTATGTAGGCGCATACGAACTCATCAGCCATCTTTCTGTTTTTTTGACTCTCGCTCTTCCCTCCACCGCTGGACATTGCCATACCTTCACTTTACGCTCCCGGCACGCATCACAGCTTGGATCCTTTCGTCTCTGTCTATATGCTCTTTTGTGAGGCTGCTGGTTGGCGGTAACCATATGGAGCCCCGGCGGGCCTGTTGATTCCGGGAAGGGCTCATTTTGGTGCTGGCCGTCCTGGAGCATTGCTGAGGATTCTGCAGACGAGGCGGACACTGACTCATGCGAATGCGGGTAAGCTGAGCCTGGGGACGGATTAGGATTTTGTGACCCTGAGTTGTAAATCAGATGAGATATCTTAAGCCCATTTGCGGCTCGATTCGACGGAGTAGAACTGAAGCTAGAATGGGTTCGAGGTACTGAGAGAGATGGAGAGGTGGATGAAGAAACGGCCGTCGGAACATATGAAGCACTACTAGGCGGAGCTTGGAGAGGGGGCAACTGGTGGTATGGGCTTTGCATTTTGGCCTCCGTCCCTACTACCTCCCCGTCGTCGATATAGATGCGACAGGACGGGCGGGTTGAAACGGATTCCCTCTGGATGTACTGGAAACCCCACTATTTCGCTGCCTCGACATAGCAGTAACAGTATCGCAGAAATTGAAAAAAAGTCAAAATCGCAAAAAGGCACAAGTTCAACGTCGGCGCGTACGGGATCCTTTTGATATAAGATGAAGAACCGCCTCTGGGGCTAGGTCGGCGTCTTAAAAACAAGGGTCGAGCGCTGAAACCCAAGTAAATTCGCGGGGCCGCTACTGTCGTTTGCTCGGGAGTCGGGAGTCTGTACCCAGAGGACCAATTGTTCCTCGCTGAGCTTTGGCAGCGCCTTGGAGGGGGACCCGATCCACCTTACGACCGCTGAAGAGACAAGCCAAGGGGGGTGGCCTAGGGGTAAATCCCTGTCGCAGAGCCGAGGTATGGGAGATGCGCCAGCCGCAAGTTTGTCTGACTGATCCGTGAAGGATGAGGAACTGAGCCGGCGTAACTCGAAGTTAGCGGGAGCCACCAGCAGCGGCAAACCCTCACCGGTTTAAGCTCATGAAGCCGTCTCCGTCTCCATCGAGGCTCCAGCGGGTGTTGACGATTGGCTGAAACCGCGAAAAGCTCAAACAAGAAACGAGATACCACGGCTCCACCGGACCCAACTGGCCAACTCTTCCGTTTCCATGAGCCGAGACGATGATGCACGGCGCGCTGTGGTGGCTTGTCGTGGGGCCAGAGCTGAACCCGAGCGGAAGAATGGGATGTCGTTGCAGTCGACTCAATTAGGGTTTTGCGGTCACGCCTATCAGATATTGGGGCAGTCAACCACCACGGAATGGCAAACGGGTTCTGGCACACTCCGGCCAGACTTTCCAGCGGTAACTGATTCATCGCCTTGCAAAGCCGCACGATGGACCCTGGATATGCAGCATGGGTTGGGAGAGAGGCTCGTATTGATGCGCTTTTTGGCTAACCACGCCTCCAATGAAGCCTGGACAAGGAACCAAACCTCCGTGCGGGAGGGATAGACCCTCTCATCATCTCATCCTGCGTGCGCTACGAAAATGCCATGCCATCGTCGGCCGGTCCTGTATGCGTGCCTTACCCCAGACGCCTTTCTCGAGGCGGCCTTTCCTCGGAACGTGTCTGGCGGAATGATCAGGGGGCGTTAATTTACAAATCCATGCGGTGCCATGGCCGGGACTTCGAGCCCATGGCACGCATTTGCCTATCACTGGCGGAGATCGACAAGCCAACTTTGCCAAGCAGCCTGCTGGCGAATCCTCCGCGTGTTTCATGGGAGCCAGTGCCTCTGTGTGGATCGGCTGCAGCACGACTATATCTGATTCGGGAGCCTCTCCGAAGATAGTCTCCAGCACGATCCGCTAGTGCTCCTGTCTATCTTTCTCGGACGATAATTGGGCTGGAGCCACCGTGGGGTATTTCCCCTGCAACCAACTTGCAAGTTTCCCGAGCCCTCGTTGCTCTCAAAGATCCGGTGTGGAGTTGGGGAAGGGATGATACTTCCGAGCGCTGCGGCTCCTCTCGGCATCCGATGACAGAGGACCGTGATCCACGATCCGTCCGCCATCAAAGGGGGAAAGGAAACGTAGAGCCAGCCAGTGGCAATCTTTGCATACATAATCCGGAACGATGGAGTGGTCGACTGGAATCCTGCGGCAGAGCGTTGGTGCCATGCAGTCTATTCTAAGTGCTTACGGCCGACGGAGTACAAGGGAAAGCAAACAGTATGGTTTCCGGCACGCGTTACGGCTCTGCCATTGTCGTTCTAGCACGGCCACATGGAGCTCCAGCCTACAGGACGATCCTCCCCGGCGACATGCAAGGCCATATAAAAATAGGCAGAGTTCTGTCCTACCACAGCTCCGCAAGACGGGAACACCACTCAGAAACGTGGGATTCGCAATGCTCGGCCCCATCCCATTGACCCCAACAGACAACAATAATAATGTCGGACTCTGGATTTTATATGTACCGTTGTACGGAGTACGTCCCCTCTGCTCTTGGGCCTCGAGGCATGCATGCCGTCGCAACTTTCCCAGCCGCTCTGAGCTAAATGCGAAACAGCCACCGGGATATTGCCTTTGTGATGCATCGACAGAGTACGGAGTACAAATCAATGGTTTTAACACCACGGATAGGCGAGATACGCCCAGGAAAACAAGCTTACATTAGCCCCAAGCCCTGCGCAGCTCAGCGGCAGGACATGGGATATTCGATATCATCCCGCGAAGGCTAGGACGTGATGAGTGCGCAACCCCTTTGTCTTGGTATCAGCCAACGCACCCCTCCCGATCAAACCAAGACAAAACTTTCACCGCCCAGGATCAAGGTTTCTTCGTTCGTCTCTCCCCAGATAATGCCCTACCCATTCGATTCCGAGGTCCCAAACACACAAAACTACCACGGAGGACGGCGTACTTCCCCGCGGCTTGATGACAGATCTGCTTCTGTTTGCAACCCTGTGGCTTGCTTGGTAGAACGAAGATCGGCGGTCATTGCGCTGCATGTGGCTCAAACTTCGGTGTGAAATCTTCCCGTCGGTTTAAACGAGATCTCGTGATATCCCAGGGGTTGGTTAGTTAGAAAAAAGCAAACATGTCAGCTCGGTTCAAGCCGTGGAACTTGAGCAGCACCAATAGGATTAGCCGTTATATTGAGAATCGTCGGAATTTATTTCTCAAAAAAAAAAAAAGCCCGCCGGTCAAAAATAGCAGTATGTGACGAATTTATCCGAGAAAAGAAAGAAAACACTCTCAAAAAAGAAAACAACAAGAATGAAACCAGGTACCTATTGAAGTTTGAAGTTCTGCACTGCTCCTGCATCAATCGCACCACTCCGTCAGCCAGCCCTTGGTTCTATTCCGTTGCATTAATCATCACGAGCAAGAGAGTCAACAGCCAGTTTCTGAGTTTGATTCAACAAACGCGCCACAAATCCAATGCGTGTTGTTATTCAGCTTCGCAACGGCCATATTGCGGGAAGTATTCAGACATTTACGGTAGAGACATCGCCGAGAATCTTGAAACTACGGGATGTTCTCCGTAGGTGTGGAGCAATAGTGATGGTTTTATTGCATATGATGAGGGGCCCGGGGGATGGGGGTTATTATTTTCCAGAATCTTGCATGAATTGTTCCTCACACTGACTACAGAGTGCTCCTACTAATGATCACCCTAGCATAATTCGTTATGCCTAGATACCACCTTCTCCAAAAAGAACAGCTCCATCCCGAAATGCAAAAGAATGGACAAGGTGTGTGTCGGGGGTCCTTATTTGGCCAGTCGTAGTTTTGTATATCGCCATGGATTCAGCAATGGCCGCAAAAAAAAAAAAAGGATTTTATATTGCCCTTCAATAACCGCCGGAAGATAAGCCGACACAGGGGCTCCATACTTTTAATATCTTCCCATCCTATCATCCCGCATTTTAAGTAGTTACTTTAAACTCTCCGAATTAGTCGAGCAAATTTGATCAATTCACCCGAACCCATCCCTCTTCATCCCCTACCCTCCCGACCCCGCGCTCCAGCTTTGATGATGATATTAATAATAAATCGTTCCAGCTTGCTTACAGTTTTTGTTTCATAGGGGGTCCTATAGGGGGGAGATATGCCCACCAGGACTGGATGTCAGGGAATCGAACCCTCACAACGGCCCGGGCAGCCAGGTGGCATCAAACCCCCACCCCTCCGAACATCCCGATCCATTCATGTCCGCGAAAAGAATGGGATGATTCGGCCATGAGTGCCGAGTTTATGAGGAAAATTGCCTTGTCATTGTGGACCCCCCTTAGCCTTTTTAGTTCTAGATAACTAACTGCAAACAGCAATCACCCTTGTTCCGTCCAGCGTCAAGACACCAAGACGTTCCCCCCGGTTCTCCACGCGCCCCTCGCACTAATCACGCAGAATAGTTGAAGCCTCACGAGGGGTCCAGCTAAATCCACCACATGTTTTGACTATTTTCACCACAGATTTCCACGCTAAACCCGATTAGGAAAATTAAGCGGTCTATTTTCACCCAAGGGATAATATGCTAAACCTAAAAGGGAAAAAGGGAGTCTATTTCCACCCATGGGTGTATTAGTCATCAGGGGAATCACTCTGCAGTGCCAACTTGCAATGTTGTCCTCTACCCTCTATGAATTGAATTAATTGAACCACCACCACATTATTTCACCTCATATTCATCATGGATGGAAGCAGCAATATTGAATTCTTCAGTGCCCCTAGTGATTTAGGTGATTCTGAGCCTGAAAATGATGAAATTCCTACCACCACTCCCACTGTTGTGGAACACATCACAGAAGTTGTTGAAATTGATTCCCCCCCCTGAGGGAATATTCCCCTTAATATTAGATATTGTGTGATCATCTACATGCATTTTCCCCTGTTTTTTGGCTGTCCCTAGCATTATTCATATCTTTTATTATCTACTCTGTAGAGATAGATTAATCAAGGAATACACCTGCAATATGCTTGAAAATCTCCCTCTACCCCCTACGCCCAGGGTCACGCCCGTGGGTGGAAATAGACTCCCTTTTTCCCTTTTCAGTTTAGCGTCGTCTGCCTTGGGTGAAAATAGGTAGACCGCTTAATATTCCCAATCGGGCTTAGCGTAAAAAGATGTGGTGAAAATAGCGTAAACATGTGGTGGATTTAGCTGGACCCCCTCACGAGGCGAGGGATCTGCCATTTTCGGGTAATGGGCATGGCTCGGAAATAGGGAGAAAAAAGTCGATTCTGAACAGGGAGGCGGGTCGGAGTTAAAAGAAAAAAAAGAAGAGGGGGGACATGATCATAAATTAATGCAGCCTATTTTATGTACCGTATCAAGCGGGGTGAGGGTGTCGTTTCGCGAAGGAGTTCCGGATGGAGTTCGGTAAATGATGATAGATAATGACAACCCACAACGCAGGATGGATGGATGACCCATGGCCCATAGGGTGGGAATGGGATTGTTCGTCACGACTCACGATATCCGTCGAAAGAAACCCATATCATCCACATGTTGGTCCCTCTGCCGTTATGTACCAGACTACGATGAGGCGTGTGCGGAAGGAGGAGAAAAACAACAAAACCCGGGCCATTCCGATTTGCCCAGCCCAAGCGTCGCGGGTATTGAAATCTTTCGCACATTCGAAACGATGCTGCTGGTCCAATCAGATCCGCCGCGTATCAGAAAAGTGAACCTTGTTTTTTTTAATTCTGGGCGGCGCCGCGGCAGTAGTAACTAGGGTCCGTGCGCAGACGGATGGGCTGGTTTTGGCGCAAATTCCTGCATCTGCTATCGACCTGCTAGATATGGGAAAGTGTTCTTCTCCCTTGCTTGCTTCGTGGCGCGCTGGCTTGGCTCCTTGAAACGACATATGAAGCCTGATCAGTGATCACTTGAACTAACCATGAGTGATTAGGGAATCCGAACCGGGTGATGTTCGGATTCGGACTCCTTTATCAATGGATGGTCTGTTGTAGTTAATAGTGCTGTTCCAAGGGATGGTAGGATGGTCACAATTCCAATCTATGCATGGAAACTAAAATATTCTTCCGCCAACAAGCGAGGATAAATTTAGCCCTGGGTTGTCTTGAACATTCGAACTCGTTTTTCCCCTGCTCTATCCTGGTATATATGAACTCGATTGGGGCAGGTGACGGCATTATCAACAAGGGTATCATCACTGCAGACGAGGGGTCTCGCTAAAAATCTTTGCAGCAGGGATTTCTTCCCCCCAGATTGCCCGCAATCGAAGGCCGGGGAGGAGAAATTGTCTTCCCAGCCAGATGGATCAGACGGAATCCTGGTCGCCGTTACGCGACGGGAAAAACAGATTTTGGACCTCGCTGTCTCGTCCCCAGACTTTCAGCCGAATAGCATGTGATTGGACATAGTTAATTTTCAAAGGTAAACTCTGTATTTTCCTGCCGTCCCAACCACTATCTTTGAGTTTTCTCCAGACGCATGCCAGAGTTCGTTCGAAATTGGCCCAGATAGATTCGAGTGGCTATTTTGTGGGGAAGAGCAGCCTTCCTAACCAGGCTACCAATAGAAAGCTTCGCATGACATGCCAGTTTTGAGGGGCAGCATCCAGCACCTTCTGTCTGCTGTATGTAGCCCAATCGAATCCGGAGAACTCCGTCTCTTAAAATGACGACTATCAGGCGATGCAGCTAGAAAAAGTAGCTAGTTGGAGATCACCATTGAAGAATAACTTCACGAAAGCAACAAACCTTCCAAAGTCTCGTCTCGAAAATAATTGCTTCCCCCACGTGTAAGCCTGTCTTTTTTTTCGGCCAGTCGGAACCGGGTGCCGAAAAGTATACCCGGGAACCATCTCTCGGGAGATTCGAAACAGGCGGTATGACAGGGCCCAGAGAAGTGGCAGCAAATGTGTAACACACTTCAGGAATTGAAGAGGATTTTGATCGTCTTTGATGGTTACAAGAGTGACCAAAGGTTTCTTTTTCTCCCTCCCATGTTTCTTCCCCGAAGATGCTGCAGTGAGACCGTTTCATGTTGCCGTTTTCCGCAAACGCGTGCCGTGTCTGATGTGCCTCCTGTTGATTATTTGAAGTCTAGAAATTTCACTTTGATGAAATAGGGGAAACGCAAAACAAGCCAAAAACCGAACGACCCCGAAGAGAGGTTGAAATTTTTTCCAAAGAGTAGGTGGCAGCAATTATTTACAAGGAATAATCACGGACAACTTTGCCCGGGTATCAAATTAATGCAAAGCATATTCCATGCAGCTTTGCATTAGGGGGCTTTTCTGGGTTCCCCTTTTCAAATCGAAATATTCCTGGAATGGATATTGAATCCTCCGACCTCCGAACAGGGCTCGGGAAAGAAAAAAAATCTGCTTGACTTTTCGGAATGCCCCAGCTAGTCGCCGAATCGGGTAAATGAACTAGACTTTGCCAGCGGGAAAAGCGTTCTGTGATGAATGTCTCAACCAAATTCCCCCGTGGTTGTTCGGATTTGAAGAAACTCATATCGTCACCAGGGAAAGGGCCTAAATCCGTTTGCAAGACGCTTCTGCAGCATGTCATGCGCCATGCCCTCTGATCGTTCTCATCAACAAATCTTCCATGACTTTTTTGTTTCCGGAAAACGCCGTCGTGAATCGTCGATTGTCAATGTTGATTAAAAGTATTTATCATGCGATTGTAGCACCCTCCATTGCCTCTTCGACTTTCTTCTGCTTTTGATGCTCCTGCCACTTTTCCATGACCGTTTCCACAACCTTCTTCAGTCCTTCCATTTCCTCTTCGACTGTCGATCCCGAAAAGTCGACGCTACACCCTACATAGACCGGCATGCCGGTCCTTTGGGCCAGTATCCGTGAAGTTCGTGTGGCATAGTCGAGACTTGATGGCGATGTATAAAGTGGCGTGCTGATTGTGTTTTTGGGATTTGTGCGCTGTGAAATGTTTCGGTTAGCGTGCCGTGTACGTCTGTATATGGCTGTTGCTTTTCAGGCATGGATGGATCAACTCCGTCCTTCGCTTCAACGATCCCTCTTGGGGGCGTATCAGGGTCTGCGCATCATACACAGGCCAAGGATGTATGTTAAATAGACCATGAAATAACACGACAAACAAAATTGGAATTTGTATCAGGTGCACAAGTTTCATGTACCAAATATGCAGCTAATGTGCTACATGATAGGTCCGTGTACATGAAGAGCACAGGCAGGACTGCGAAATAGAAAAGCCAGCGTCTGCGGCCCAATCGAAACAATACCCCCTTCCCAAAGGAGAAGATGCAAAGGGCAGAAAAAAAAGGGGGATAAACAAACAAACATACATCAGGCATCGCATAGATGAAGCTTCCCATGGGCTTAGCTGCCGTCGTTGACTCCCCACCACTCGTCGTCGTGAGGAATAACAGCGTCGACGTAGCGAAGAATGTCAAGTGAATGTGTACGGTTGTATATAGAGATTTCGGGGCTAGGAATGAAAGCTCGATCGGAACTATGGAGGGGCTAGCTTTGATATTGGCCGCGGCGGGGTTGGGGTCCATGACGTCGATGGGGGGATGGATTGGGTTCTGGCTGTTTGGGTACTATTGTCTTTCAAATAGGATTGGTCAAGGAGCTGGGGGATAGTGGTAGATATTTAAGTATTTATTGCTTTGGAGGCCACGCTCTTGAGAAGAAATTGATGTTGAAGGGTTTCTGGTAGTTGTGCTGAGGTTTGAGTTTGATGTCAGGACAATGGATGGGTTGATTTAAGCTTGGCGCTAAACCCGATCCAAACCAACGGCAAAATCCATCCAATATCAAACCGAACAACTTGAACTTAATAGATGGAAACCTCCGAATATCAAATGCCATTCTCCCTCTTCACGTATCCCATATAGGTGATGCAAAGGCGAATACCCCTTGTCCCTCATAGAGCCCTTACCTGTCTAAAATGGAACAGCAGCCTGTCAAGGGAGAGAAGGTGGAAGAATGGGAGGGGGACTACGATCCGCTGGCAGATCCGGATGAGCGTCGAGTGCTCTTCGCCGCTCTTGATTCTTTTAGGTATGCCATTGACGACTTGGTGTGGATAGTTTGATGCATCTAGTTGTTGTCATTGCTTGCTTTCTGTATTTCGTTTCAGTGCCTGTTTGGCAAAATTCTCGTGTCTTGATAGGGGGGGGAGTCAATCGATATATGGGTTTTATTGATGTCTGGTTGTCGTTTGTTATTCATATTAACACAGCAAATCTACTGGCTCTCGTTTAAGTTATGAGAATAAAAATACTTCAAAAAGGCGAATCAGTAGTAGCCCTCACATCATATACATCATAGCTAACAACCAATCCCAGACAATACCGAAGAAGCGCACATCTAAACACCACCCACCGGCGCCGTCAAGCATTTTACGCCTTACCATCCGCACACTGGCAAATGCTAGCAAACCCCCCATTTTCCATCCTGGACAATCTCAATAACGTCGATGATGCAATCGACGCCAACGCAGACATCGCACATGCAATCTTATCCACAGGCCTGGAAGCCTTTGGACTAACAGCAAATCCCGACGGAAAGGATCCCAAGGCCTGGCATGATACAGCCACGGCCTCTGATATTGGCAAGGCCCATTCAACCGTCCGGCAGTTTTACAGAGACTGGAGCGCTGAGGGGATTCCGGAGCGGGATGCCTGCTATAAGCCCGTAATGGATGACCTTGACGAGCTCTTCGGCTCACGGCCGAACGTCAGTGTCCTTGTCCCCGGCGCCGGGCTGGGTCGGCTAGTCTTCGACCTCTCTTCCACCGGATACCACGCAGAGGGGAACGAGATTTCATACCATCAACTACTCGCTAGCAACTGGGCGCTGAACCACACCAAAGGACCCAACGAGTACCCCCTATACCCCTTCGCGTTGCAATTCTCCAACATCAAATCACGAAAACAACAGCTCCAAAGGGTCCTGATCCCAGACGTCCACCCGGGAACAGTCGTCGCCAGCCAGATGGCCACCGAGCCCGAAAACAACGGGAGAGGAAGGGGCTCAATGAGCATGTCCGCGGCGGACTTTGTGGTGCAGTACGCAAACTCCTCGCAAACGGACTCGTTCGACGCCGTTGCAACGGTCTTCTTCATCGACACCGCGCCCAACCTCATCCGCTACATCGAGACCATCCACAACTGCCTGAAACCAGGCGGGTATTGGATAAATGTCGGTCCGCTGCTTTGGCACTGGGAAGACACGCCGGCGGCCAGGAGCGACGATATGCACCGTGCGGCCCGGACTGCGGAGGGCGCGCCGGAGAAGTTCTATCAGGGGATTGGCGAGCCTGGGCGTGTGGAGTTGTCGGAGGAGGAGGTGGTGTTGCTTATTAGGCAGTTTGGGTTTGAGTTTATCAAGGCGGAGGAGCAGGTGGGGGACTGTGGGTATATTCAGGACCCGGAGAGTATGTTGCAGAATGTGTATAGGCCCGTTCATTGGGTGGCGAGGAAGGTTACGGGGTTATGAGGAGGGGTTCGGACGGTGTTGTGAAATGGTTCGAAAGGTGGGGATTGGGAGAAGGAACGCTGTCATGATGCGTTGGCTGATTTATTCATCCACTCTTTTGATACCTACTGTCGGTTAGAGCGTATATTTCTTCTCCTATTTCGACTCGCTTTGGAACCATTTGATGAGAGGGATGCCAGGATGCATATCTAGGCCTCATCCCCCTCTCTCTTCACAGTTCAACTCTTCCTCGCTCGAATGAAATTGCCCTGCTTATTTCTCCATACATATTGATAAAAAAAAATAGCATACATTAGGCCTTGACGAATCTCTGATACCCACTAGTTGTGGCTTTCGATCTACATTTCTCCGCATAAGTGCTAAAATGTTGAAGCGTATTGAGGAAAAATATTTGCAAGGTGTAACATCTCTGGGATTCAGGAGAGAGAACAAAGAGCGGGAGAGGAAAGAAGGGGGGGTGGAAGGGGGGGTGGGACCACGAGTAGGCATGTGCATGAGAACATTCACTATTTTAAGTAATATATAGATTGGGGAGCATTGTTCTTCTTCTTCTTCTTCTTCTTCTTCTTCTTCTTCTTCTTCTTCTTCTTCTTCTACCTTTTGTGTGTTGGGTATGTAAGTAGCATTTACTGAATGACACTGCAGAGAAACATGGAATCAAAATGTGATTCTAGGAAGACCTAATTTAAATTTAGAAGAAATCGTTTGATTATGGGAAGATATTAGGAGTATGGGAAAATAATTGTAGTATGAATGCAGGCTGAAGGGAAACAGAAAGCAGCTCAAGGAAGCAAAAGAAGTAAAAATAGGGGAAGATTTAGGAGGATATTGTACTTCAGCTATCTGCCATGATAGGTAGCAGACATTCATTTATCTATTAGAAATAATGCTTACACTGTTAGCGAACATCCAGGATGAGAGAGGTGTCTAAGGGTGTATGTATCCTTAGGTCCTTAAAATAAGCAGATGCTCTATTATTTCATGGCACAATGTATGAATATGGATGAGTGTCGTTATGATAGGCGAGGAGGTTCATTCTCATGGGAGTTCTCATGTATATCCTGCCAGGGGGGATTTTGCAGAAGGGGCTCATTTGTTGTATGTTGGGTATTGACTCCCTTGTTCGTTTGGGTTTCGCCTTGATAGAAGAAGATACGGGCATTGGGTCAGGGTAGATCGGTTGACTGATTCTTCTAGGCCGCTGGAGGTAATCAGGGGTTGCCTCGATCGACGGTCCAAGTTTGTGGCAATCTTGTTTGACGACTTTGCCTGTTATCCATCCGTTGCTAGGCTGTCGATATAGCTAGCTATCGCGAAATTCAATGGTTGGGTTGATCCAGTCTCCTAGATTGTTGCAGCTAATCAAATATCGGACACAGGAAACTAAAGTAAAACCTTCCAAAAAGCCGGAAACGGGAAATATCAAAGTTGAAATCTGTGGCTTGATAATCCAGAAAAGTACAAGCCGTTGTCAAGATGCCAAATTCTGTATGGTGAGAGTTTGTTCTCAACTTCACTCTAATCAAGATACTCAGATCCGAATATACTCTCGACCTAGCAACGTAAAGTGTATATGGGTGAGAGATATACTTTCAACCTATATCGCGCAGGCTAATCGCTCGATGTGCGTGCTTTAAGGGAGAAAAAGGTTTGGATGCCGGCACACCAGGGGTTAAGCAAGAACCGGAGCCATAGAACTTGCCCGCGGCATACTGGTCATCCCCGGATGGATTCTGCATGAACAGAAGGGAAATTGAAGCGGCTTTGGTGACTTGAAGTTCCCGGACGATTTATTCCTGTGTGGTAACTACTGGACGGCAGCAAGTTGACACCACGTGTTTCTGCTCCAACATGTCTGGCAGTATTCGAATGTCATTGATGGATTTGATGAGAATGACGTTTTGTGGGCTGCATAAAGTTGCATCGGGTTCAGCCTCAAAAGTCAGACGTGACGAATAACGAGCAGCGCACAGCCATCAAGACGAGAGACAGGCTCATACAGCCCGCCAGTTCGTATGTTTGGGGTGGGGCTCGCTCCTATCAAAAGGACTTGGGCCCAAAAACCGCTCTGGGATCTGGCAGCGAACAACGATGGGGGCCAGGTTTCGCTTCCATACACGGCAGTTGGCACAGATGAAACAGGACTCACAGAATAGAAATGTCCAGATCTTGCAGCGGGTTGGGTCTTTGGGGACTGAGGACTGGACGAGAAGAGAAGAGGGTTGACTGTTGAGCCGCGATGGATTAAATAAGCAGGGCTGACGTCTTGGCAAGTCTTGGCAAGGCATACATACCTAATATTACATACCGTACGGGCCGTGACAGAACAGCTCGTACCGCGACAATACACTGCTGAGTGAATATAAAATACCGACCGTCTGGACATTGTCGAGATGCACAACAAAGGCCAGAAATAACATGGATATAAAAACCATCAGAATGCAACCATTCCATCCCCAGAGGATTGATCACCCTGCTGGGTGTGCTCCTTCACCGTGCCAGAGGAGCACGGTCTGGCACGGAGATTTTATAAAAATAACCCACTGTTTCTATTTTTATGCTGCCGGCTCCAGGATTTGCCATCCATGGCGGAGTGGCTCAGGTCCCCAGATCCATCCCATGGTAAGGAATGTGGGAATAGCCGCCAGCAAGTTGAAGCTGCTGCTGTCTTACGACGGGTAGCCACAGACTGCGAATGGCCTGCTTTAATTAAATATGCCACGGGATTCCTGCGTGTGCAAGATATGATATCAGTGCTGGAGGGGTTGGGACGGAGAACAAAGACGGGTTGGTGATGGGCAGAGTGGAATCGGCAACACAGGATGCTGTGCCCATCTCCAAGCTCCAGCCCAGACACAGTACAGTGTCTGTCCGCCGTAGCATAGCCGCTTTCCAGTGTCCAGGATGGAGAGACGCTGGATATCTAACGATAGATAGTAGATATAGCCCGTTACATAATAATAGCGACCCTGACTGCGCGCTGTCGCCCATCGTAATTTTCCGCGTCTGACTTTCCGGTACAAAACCGCGCGGGCTGCAGGCGCATCTGTTAGCCTCGATCACCGCTGGCCCAACAACAACGCATTTCGACGCGGCCTCGTTTCCTCTGCTTATTGCCGTTCTCTTCCTATATCAACATCAACCCCGTCGTCTGTGCTGCTGACCGATTGTTTGCGCCCGTCTCTCTGCCGCGACAACAGGCACACCGCACACCGCACGCCGTCCTCGACCGCCCCCCTGCCAATCATACAAAGAACAGCACCCGGCTCCTCGTGGAACTAAGACAGAGACTGACAGCCCGTGCGAAAGGCGAAAGAGACGAAGAACCAGCCTGGAGACGAGGGATAGACGCTCGAGGCCAGCGAATGCCCCGGTTGCAGCATCGCATCTGAACAGCCCGTTGCGACAACGACGACATCCACGGCCGCAAACTTGACCACCGCAAAACGCCTCACCGACCATCTGTCTGTGAGGCTCTCCCGCTATTTTTTTTAATTTTTTGGTTTCTGCTCAGCCCTTGCCCTCCTGGCCGCGCAATACAGCAGCTTACCGACATTGGGCGCAATCTTACCGCCGTTACGGCAGATTACGCGAGCACGTACCATACGATACTCAGCCCCGTCCACGTCCACATCCCGACTCTCCCTCCCCCCTTCGCCTGTCCCCCGCCCCTCGCCCGCCGTCGTTCGCCCTCTTATAACCCCCGGGTTTCTGCCAGTCTTTTCCCCCCTCCCTTTATATGGATCTGATGAGCTCTCGATTCAAATCTCTGGGTTTTGGATCAAAGCGCAAGACTGCCACCCCGCCCGCTGCTGCTGCCAACGGTGCTTCCCCCTCCCCTCCTTCAGGCCCCAACTCGTCCTCTGCCAGTCTGCCCATGAACAATCCAAACCAGCTAGGGCGGCCTCCGAGCTACTCCTACAACGCTGGTGCCCGGCCTACCAGTCCTCTCCCGCCCGGCCAGCCACAGCTGGCTCACGCCCCTCCTCCCATCAACACCGCCGTTCCCTACCCGCAGGCGGGCGCTCCCCAGATGGCTGCCCCGCCTCAACCCCCCGGGTACGGCGGCTACCCACCACACGCAGCCCCCCATCCACAGCAGATTCCTCCGTATGTCCGCACGCATACTGGGGAACTTGATGCCACGGGGAGGAGCAAGGCCCAGCTGATTGTAGGAATCGATTTTGGAACCACGTTTTCGGGTGTTGCTTTCGCATTCGTCACCAATACCGAAGCAAGAGAAGATATCATAACTGAGTGGCCTGGGGCTGGCACTCACGCGAAACAAAAGGTATGTTTGTTTGCTTTGTCTTGCTTTCTTCAATCCCATATCACGGAAAAGGCCGATTGCTGACTGTTGGCGTTTTTACATACCAGATTCCCACCGTCCTTTACTATGATCAATATCAAAAAGTGGTGGGATGGGGCCCCGACATTGCTGATGCTCTTGCCCCCACTGGTTATCCCAAGCAGGGCGTACAAAAGGTGGAATGGTTCAAACTGCAACTGATGCTCTCTGGAAACACATACATTGACCCCATCAACCTTCCCCCCCTCCCTCCCGGAAAGTCAGAAATCGATGTAGCCGCAGATTATCTCTTCAAGCTACGCGGGGCAATGCGCAATCAGCTCCAAAAGACTCTTGGTGATGTGTTCAATCGTGAAGAGCGCAATATTCGATATTTCCTGACTGTCCCTGCTATCTGGAATGATGCTGGCAAAGCCGCTACTCGTGCTGCCGCCATTCAAGCTGGATTCTTGCGGGATGAGAACGATAATCGCCTCACTTTGATTACTGAGCCTGAAGCGGCAGCTATGTTTTGCGCCAAAGCTGGCTTGCTCAACCTTAAGATTCATGATGCCATTCTAATTGTTGACTGTGGAGGTGGTACTGTCGATTTGATCGCATATGAGGTCGAGGAGGAAACACCCTTTACTGTCGCTGAGTGCACTGCAGGTTCTGGAGATTCGTGCGGATCAACGGCCCTCAATCGCAACTTTAGTAATATCCTACGAGCTAAGATTAGGAAGATGAAACTTCCCGATGGATCAAGGACCGCAGGACGAGTTTATGCCAAATGTATCATGGACTTCGAGAACAGAATCAAGGCTGATTTCCGAAACAACGGTCAAAAATGGGCTGTTGATGTTGGTATCGAGGCCGACTTCCCCGAGGCAGGAATCGAAGAAGGATATATGACATTTACAAACGAAGAAATTCTCCAGTGCTTCGAGCCTGTTGTCAACCGCATCCTTGAGCTCGTTCGCAATCAAATCATTGCCATTCAAGCGCAAAACCGTGCACTCCAGGTTGGTTGATACATTTCGCTATTATATACTTGCGGCAACACCTTGCTAATAATCTATGTCACAGAATGTTCTTGTTGTTGGCGGCTTTGGTGCTTCTGAATACCTTTTCCAACAGATTAAACTGCACGTTCCCCCACAGTTCCAATCGAAGGTCGTCAGACCAATGGATTCGGTTTCTGCCATTGTTAAAGGTGCTGTCACAGCTGGAATCACCGAGCGTGTAGTCACCTCGCGTGTCGCCCGTCGCCACTACCTGATGGCTACTCTGCAACCATTCAAAGAAGGACACCATCCCGAACAATACCGCGTTCCCAGTCTCGATGGCAAGGATCGATGCAAGTATACTCGCCAAATTTTCGTTCAGAAGGGAGAGCGCGTCAAGATTGGGGAGCCAGTCAAAGTTAGCTTCTTCCGACAGGTTGCTCCCGGCGCAACCCTGATGTACGAGGATATTCTGTATGCTTGCGATGAAGATGTTTGCCCAGAATACACAAAGGATCCACGTACGTTACCATATCTCATCCTTCTCCCATCGTTCTGTGTTCTTGCTAACATCACATCTCTCTAAATAGGAATCAAGGAAGTCGTCACTCTTACGTCCGATCTATCGAGAAAGAACTTGGAGAAAGACTTTGAAAGAATGGACACGCCACAAGGAACATTCTATCGGGTCTACTTCGATATTTACTTGACCCTCGACGGCAGTGAATTTAACGCAGAACTTGTCTGCCAGGGCGAGGTCATGGGCCGGTGCTCTGCCCGTTTCAGATGATTCCCCGTCTTCTCTACAGACGAGGGATTCTCATCCGAAAGGAGCCGATTTAGTACAAGAAGACCGTCCCCGGTATGACGATTAAACTTCCCCTTCCGGCGCAATTTCATGCGCAATACTTGTTCCACATCATCTCTGCTCTACATTCCGCGCTACCCCATCATTGGCATGTCACTCGTCGAATATATGGGGCATGAATCCGTTGTCCATCTATTCGCAGCTTCTTGGTTTTGTCCGGCTCCTGCGAACCTTCCGCCCAGCTCGTTCGCCCTTGGACCACCAGATCTGCTTTGTAGGTCTGGAGAACTCTCTGCATTATCCCTTCTTACCTTTTTTTTTAATTTTTTTGCGATTTTTTTTCGCTTCGAACTTGCAACCTATCTTGGATATCACTGTACTTTCTTGCCTTTTATATCCCACTGCGTATTCTTTCGTTCTTTCTTCTTTTTCCGATGATGGGGGTCCCCTGTTCCCTGATTGACTGGTTGACGAGCTAGTACCTGATTTAAGAAGAGAGTAAAATTTACCAGTCAAATTAAGTATTATCTTTTTACCTTTGTTCTTCTGATGATATCTGCCCTTTCTAGTAGCCCACTTAATCTTTCGATCCGCTTTCCACTTTTGCAAGCATTTCTTGTGTTTTTACTTCCGCATTATATCCTTTCGATTTTCCCTTTAAACCAGGATAATAAATAGACACGATTCACTCTAAATCCATTCTACGGTCTTTGTTCTAGGTCGCTGCTCCTGAAGGTACGTCTTGGATACTCACAGTGCTCACCCCTTTTTGTAGTTTGGGGCTCTCCTTCCCAGTGTGTGTTTGTCTTGGGCTTCCCGCCCAAAAACTTGTTCGCCGTCATTCGCTCCTTGCATTTTCGATGCTGTTTGGTCTTGTCTGAGATTTGCGCCGCACATATATCCATCGATATCAATAAACCGTGATTGGCAGTTGATCTCTCTTCGTTCATATTATATATGGGTATAATACTTTGATACCCCTTCTTCTCTCATTATTAGTGTATTTGTTACTATTCATCCCCTCCAAACAAAACAATCCTTACCCCATATTACAATTACTCAATCAACGCAATAACCCAACCCAATCCGAACATCGCGAACAATGACGATGCCACCGTTCATCTCACATACCATGCCCGACGTCCCCTGGAACGCGCGAATCATCGCCATCTGCGGCGCCACCGATGAAGACGACAGAGCCGCACCAGACGAAGACGGCTGGCTATTTTCGGACTTTTTCCTCTTCCACACCCTTCTCTACCGTCGCGCAGCACGCCAGAGCTGGATCACCAGCGAGGACCCAAACGTTCTGGTTGCCCGATACGGAGAATATGTGCACGTCGGCCGGGATTCGGATTCGAACAGGCGGGTCGTTCTTAGTGAATATCACCTGGAATCGGAGTTGAGGGATATCACGGTCATTCCGTGGAAGGATATGCTGAACACTATCGAGATCCATATCGCATCTGAGTGCAAGCAGGCCAAAGTGAAGGATCAGCCGGTTTTGCTGTGTGTTTTTGGATATAGCGATGAGGCTACGAGGACGGTTAGGGTGGGGAGTAAACAGCTTGATGTTTCTGCTTTGGCGCGGTATACGGCGGAGGTTGTGCAAGTGGATGCTACAATTGTGACAAATGCTTGTTTCGCTGGTGGTTGGGTTATTACGAGGGCTCCAAAGGCTAAGGCTGGTCAATCTCTGCTTCGGGCCAAGGAACTGGCGGCTGCGAATTCAATTGAGCTCCTGGCAAGGTCTTGTGGGAGTATATTTTTATCGGCTCATCTTGAAGAGTTCTTTCAGGGGGCGGATTCAGAGGTTTTTACGCTCGTGGATGAGTTGGAATCGTTAGGGGTTGGGTCGTCCTCGTCCAGTTCTCTCTCTGGATCTTCCGTTGGGAGTCGGGCTGATGCTTATTATGCGCTTTCTCGGGTTTGCCATGATCGTCTTCTGACAAGATTTGATAGGTTTGGTGACGCACATGGAATGTGTTTTGGCACGGACAATGATGAATGGGAGAAATATTGCAGCAGAAGGTCCGGGATACCTCTCAAGAACTACACGGAGAGGTGGGATAGGCAAGAAGAAGATGATACTCTGTGTCCGTCTCCACGAAAAGAAAATCCAAGAGACCTCAACTCCCCAGGCGATTCCAGCTCGAACCCATCTAGCCCGCTATCCAATGACTCGTTTGCCGAGAGAATAGCCTCATATGTCACCAGCACGACGGAACTTGCACGGACTTATCTAAAAAGCATCCCCGGCAACGATTTATGGCCAGTCAATACGGCGCTTCACAAAACATGCAGGGATCTCATTTCTAGCCAGGACGACCTCACTTTTAAACAACTGGGAAATCTGCGGCGGGCCCTCGAATACAGACTGAGCCTTATGATTTGGGCTGATCGACTTGTTTATGAATCCTCACTCTCCCTACCTGATGGCAAAACTTGTCGTGAATGGGACGAATCTCATGCTTTGGAGTACGATATCGACCAATTTGCTCCCCATCTCGCACAAGCAGGCCTTCTTTTTGCAGAGCCAGTGCCCGATCACGACTCTCAGGATTGGGTCAAGCCGCAACGCTATGTGGCCGCTACATTTTTCAAGTCTGGTTTGACTACCGCTGAGCTCGCCTCGATGGTTCAGTGGCTGGTGAAATGTAAGTCTACTTACTCCCTGACTATGTTAGTTATTGTTTTTTTATTAACTAACGTTCCGTGATAGTCACCGAGAGCGTAAAGAGACGGCAGCGGCAGTTGTTAATGTCTTATCCTGAAGTGCGGGATGCGCGACGGGCTTTGAACTTGAGCCGTAGCGGGTCACCAATGGAAGTTACTATTTGTGCTTTCTAGCCGGATAAAACTATCCCCTCGTCCGTTTTTTTTGCACCAATTAGCGCGGTATTGAAAGAAGCTCTTCTATTTGCTCAAGGGGGTCTCTAGCCACTGAAAGTGGAGTAAATTACAGCTTTTTGGCCTATTAACAGCCCAGAAAAAAAGGCGCTAATTGGTGCAAAAAAAACGGACGAGGGGATAGAATAGGGTCCTACTACTTTCTTTTTTGAAACTGTTTGGTTGGGTTCTATTGATAGACTATTCCTATCCAACCCTCTTTTTAAATAGGGGATAATAATGTAAATGATATATTTAATGCCTTTGGGGCTTTACCCCGGTCCATATTGGAAGAGCCCCTCCCCTATGTGGCTGTATGTACTGGTCTGGTGCAGAATACTTCCACTTCTAATGAAATTATGTATGATGTGATGTATCCCCGTGTTGGCTTGGTAATTGGTCGATCCTTTTCAGGACTTTTTTACCGCCAGATTGTAATGGGACCAGCCAGCTTTGCGAACTGAAACATAGAAACATAGAATACTTATTGGAAGTTGAGATAGATGGCTTTAATTTCATATCATATCATAGTCATTTCATGATGGACTGTGTATGTAGTGGTAGGACAAGCGGTTCAGGCGGTTCAGGCGGCTGGCAGGGGAGTTTTAATCTCCTTTTCATACATAGCCATCCCTCCCCTATACCCTGTCATGGGTACTGACTGCATTGGTGCACCACACCAACCATAATCCCAGGCTACGGTGTGAGGCGAACGAGCCAATGAAGATGACTGACTGGTCCGCTTTACGCAGAAGTTGTTGGTTAGAGGCATTAGGGATGGTCTCCAGGACTCCGATGTGTAGCGTAATGTACATATGGAATGGGGGATGGGAGGGAGGGATGGATGTGGATCATGAGGTAGGTATGTGGTCATCTATGTAACTAGATGCCTACAGAAACTGTGTACAGAAGGTAAAAAGCTGGGCGGGATATAACGATCTCTGTACGTTTTATGATTAGTTACTAGTTATTTATTCATCATCTTTGCCAGGTTTCTTTCTTTCTTTCTTTCTCCCCATCTCTGTGCGTAGATAATCAAGTCGAAACCTGAATTCAGTCCCTTCCCCGCATTTCAATGATGATCTAAAATCTTTCTGAGGGGGTTAAGGCGGGGTAAAAGGGGTTTGTTTGGCTTGGATAATTTTATCCGCCTAACCACTCATCACGGCCCTTTTCCTGTAAGTTAACTAACCAGTGAGAGGTGGAGGAAGGGAAGGAATGTATGAAAAAAGCCCAGCTGAGCCAAAAAGGATCAATCCCTACTTTGAAGGGCCCAGCGGCTGGTGAGTATTAACTAACATCTAACACCTGCCAAACTGTCAGTCAGGTTGGGGGGAAAGGAAAATAAAAGTGCGCCGGAGCGTCGGCGAGCGAGCACACACCCAGCAGATCGAAATCTTCCATTCCATTCACCCATGGACCCTGGATCCGCAAATAGTTACGTTGGTGAAGAAGTTAATTATCAGCCACATGAAGCTGAAACTGATGAATCTCCGATCTGTTGCTCTGCAGTTACCAGGTTGGCGGGCAGATTTCGTGGCTGGCGCGCAAGGGGGAAAAAGAAAAAAGGGGCTTTTTTTTTTTTTGCCTGCTTGCTTGCTCCCTGTCCGTTATGAAGTGGAGCTTTCTGTTTGCATAGGTTGTATATGAACAGATATTTTCGCCAGCCCGTCAGCTTATTCCTTGACATCCACTGTGTGTGATCCTTGATCAAACATACATCATCCATGCATGAATGAAGAATGAATAGCCACGCCATCTTTCGTTCTGATTTGGTAACGAGGCCTGGTGAATCTGGACGTTGAATTTATTAGCCAGGATTCATCCAAAATGGAAAGTAGAATGAAAAAAGAAAAAGCAACCTTAAAAGGCTAAAAAAAAAACTGTCAAATGGATACGGAGAGAGTTTTCTCCACCATGATGAAGAACAAGGGAAAGCGGCGATAGAACGAGGCCTGGGGAACAGTTTGAGACAAGACTGCATTTTTAAAAATCTTTCGCAAGGTTTCAATGTTTTCAAACTGACACCATGTGCGCTGTCCTCTGAGACCGAGGGCGTATCGCGTAAGAATTATGTCGGCTTGATGAAAGGCCTGGGCGGGGGACTTCAGCCTTCAGGACGCAGCTCAATTGCGGGTGAGAGAGTGGATACCATTCGGCGAATTATTATTGGAGATGTGCTCCTGTTGATAGTCTGACTCCACAGACAATGCGTTTTGATCGCCATTTTGGTTTGGCAGGGGAATGGCGGTCTGGACCCCTTGTGTTTAAGATGAGGGCGCAAACGTGCGCTGAGGCGGGCTCGTGCACCAAACGACTGTGAAACAAAAAAAAAATAGGGATATTAATAGCAAAGTGGAAGAGCCGCCGCAAGGCATATATTTTGCGGAATATGCCAATTCCAATAATGATAGGAAAATAATGCGGACAACAACATCCCGGAGCATCCGAGCAATAGCTCATGGTTCGGTTGGTCATCACCCTCTCGCGTCTGTGCTCCGTAAAAAAGGTGTAAAGCTGGGGTGATCTGCCAATTCCAGATGTCCCCAAAGAACATCTGTGGAGAAATGCTCAGGTTCCAGATCCTCACCAACTAAGCGAAGGATTTGAGGCTGACCCATGTTGCTTTCTCTCCGGAAATCATAGGCACGGAGGGCGCATTTCGCCCCGTTATCCGCAGAGAGCGACAGAAAAAAACATCGGGTCAAGAGTATGAGGGGCTTGATCGTACGTAGTATTTACTTGCCGCCACGAGCGCAGGGTTGCAGTTGTCAATTTTTGTCGTTTTTCTTCCTGTTTTGAAATTAAAGCTGCGAATTATTTTACTTCCGCACAAACTCACCGTCCGTCATGGGTTTGCCACAACTAAACATACTCTGAATTTTGCTTTTGCTCAGTGCGTGTAGCAAGATCATGGTTGGTCCATTGATTGTTGCAGGATGTCAAAGAGCGAAGAGTTTTCAGACAAGCAGCGGGTTGACGTATTTCAGGGTCTGGAATCGAACATGCAGGGTCAGGATGACGCCGCCCAGGCCTGTGGTCTTGGCGATAGACGAGTATTCGTTGGCTTCGTCGATCGTGGATCATTCCCAGTTAACTTTTGGCAAAAAAGCGCTGACGAAGAACCGCTGGCCCCTGGGAGATGGTGGAAACCCCAAGGCTGCGAACCTGCACTAACTAGCGCGCTTACTTCGAGGTCCTAAAAAACGAAAGGCCAATGGTGCTGACTTAGCTCGAATTCCAGACACCCATCGGCGTAAAGCTTTTTCGGATGTGTAACAATGAGGTTCTTCAGCCAGATTCCATCCATCCGAGCATATGGACAAGACTATGCAAGCTGGCTACTGGGCAGACTTACATAACGGATGCCACGAAAAAAAGGGTTAATCACGGTGCTAACATTTTTTTTGTTGAGGCTAACGTTGACTCGAAATATCTTCGGCGGCAACCGCGCCTTCTGTGGAGGGGGAGGAGAGGGGGAAGTAGGAGAACTAAAAGAGGTGTATCCGTAAGTTGTAACTAGTCACCTAGGCTAAGTCCGAAGGAACGAATCCAAGAATGGTGGCGTTGTGTATCGGTCCCAGCAATTTGTCACAGCTTTCTTTTTTTTTCTAAAAGCGTTTCAAGGCGGTCCTCCTATCAGCGTCATCGGGGTCAACATCGAGATGCCAAACCACTGTGATGAAAATATTTCCACACACATGCCTTTTGGCACGTGTCACAGCCACGAAAGGCCATGCCGGGCACCTAGCGTACGGACTTTATACGGATCAAGTGCTGTCATTGAATTTTAGACTGGGGTAATGAAGCAATGCACGATTCTGTATCTTGATGGGCTGGGGATTCCCGCCATGACCGCTGAAAATCCATATTCAGTGGGACTAGAGGTGGACGGGATGTACGCCCAGCAGCAAAGTGGAACCGCGATTGCCCTTGACAGCGTTTTTTCCCTGCTGTATGAAAGACGAAGAAGCGAGAATAACACAAAGAAATGACAAAGGAGGTCAGAAGTTTTGTATCATTCAATATAAAATTAGAGGCACCAACTCACCGTCGCCCTTTCTAAGCAGCTCCCATCCCAATTCCATCATTCCAGATATCGAGAACAACTTCTACCAAGTCAACATGGCGGTGGCCTGGCAAGTCCTTTTCGCTCTTCTTATCCTCGTCGGCGAACTTATTCGACGATTGGTGAAATTATCACAGCCCCGAATCCGATACGCCACGGAAGACTTCGACCTAGAAAAATTATCTCGATACCCCATTCCTCAAATCAAAGGCAAAGAGAAATATCGAACCACAATGGGTCTGAAAAGGCTTGACCAACGAAACTGGTTAACGATCGACAAAAATTATATGGAGGAGCATAAACTGCGCGACAGTCTTTTTCGAAATCAACGAAGCAAGGTCTTCCACTGTGCCCCAGAGTCACACCACGCGTGCGAAGAAACGTTGCAGGTGGTCACCACATACCTGTGCAAGCGATACCCTGCCATGTTTAAACTTGACGGTAATACGGTAAAGATCACCAAGACAAGCGAAGAATTCCACCTCAAGGACCCAACCAAAGCCATGGAGCCACTTGAGATTGCAGCCCGGCTCGCCATGGAAGATCTCAGTGTGCTTTTGGAGAACGACAAAGGGGAAATGTATCTGTAAGAAGGATCAGTACCCGATACACTTCCACGGGATATCTACTGACACATAGCTAGCGCTGCAACTGCCAGCTTGTTCCCTATCGGCTGGTGTGCGAAGGACAGAATTGGATATACGATTTCTCAAATGCATGGGCCTGTTCCCTTGTGGCATAAAGAGGTCGAATTTTCGGTTAATAAGTTGGTGCCCCTTGCTCTGATGTTCTTGCATAACCCTTGCTATCAGAGAGCCATGCTAACCAGAGTCTCCAGATTCCTATCTCGGCTATCGGTAGATACACCAATGGAACGGTCAAGCTACTTCATCCAGGTAGCTGCACCGGGCGAGCCACTGGACTCTATCCTTTTCAAGCCAGCGGGATTTTCATATGACAATACCGAGCCCCAGCCCGAGAATATCATAGTTCGCCGTGAAAGACAGACTTTTCTCAGATTGCCGGAATCAGGGGCAATTGTATTTGGTGTGAAAACCACTCTAACGTATCTTCCAGAGCTGGACTTGGAAGAATTAAACAACCTTGCAAAGGAAGTCCGGAGCTGGCCTGATTCGGTGGCGAAATACAAAGGGAGAGATCAGTGGGGTGCTGTCGCCCTTGGCTACACGGAAGCAAGGGCGGCATCAAAGACAGCGTAGACAATGGATCGGCAGGGTTGGAGGCATGAAAGTTTTTCTCTCGCGGTCCGTATACACATCTCTAATGCATATCCTATCTCTTTTCTGGTGCTGCTGGCGTTCTTCGTTTCTTGCAATCTGGTTGACGAATGGTTGACTGTCGGCGTGAGGTTGGATATTACCCAAAAAGGCTACTTTGCTTACTAATCATCTGTAACTATTTCCCCAACTGCACTAGGTTTATTTTGACTGTTGTATTCCTTTGTTTCAACTTATCCACGAATCTCTCTATTTCATCCCGAATAAACTGTCATCAGTAATTTCCACAAAAGTCAAGTCGTTCCATGATAGACTCCCTGGATTTAAAAAACTGCGAAGTCCGTTAATGCCCTCTTATCACAAGTTCAACGCCCAACACGCGTGAAGTGTGAGTAACCAGACCCCCCAAGACAATGCGCCTTCAAAATACGGCGGTAAACCCGCCAACCCTCAAAATTATGGCTGGTTGTATCTTCATTTCTTGTTAAGGCGACGAAAACAAGCCCAAATCTGCCAATAATAGATCTCCCTGATCGCATCCCGTCAAACGCCGCAGAGGATCACGCCCCAGTATGGACTTCGAATAGGAATCTTCGGGAGACCACCGCCATTTTCTCTATGCATTTCAGCTGTGTGTTTTGCCCTTGTCTCTCCTTTTATCATAGTGGTATGACATTCATGAGCCCTGCCTAATTGTCCGAGACGGCGACTGGATGCGAACCCCAACCCCCCCCCCTTTTCTTTTCTTTTTTTTTTTTTTTTGCGGCATTACCTCCATTTCCAGAAGTAATCAGGCGGCGATGCAACAACTGAGAACTTCTCCCATCGGGGAAATAAAGCCCTATCTTGCAGTCAAAGCTGAGCCGACTGGGAGAAACAGGTTGTCCCGGCCAGAAAGTGTCTAACCCCGAATTTCATGCAGGCCATTTGATGCAGCGGGGTTGGCGGAGCCACAACAGACCCAGTCGGGCACATCTGCCTGGCCCGATGAAATGCGCGAATGAAAGAATTCGACAAGACAGTTTCTTTGCAGCCAAAACGGTTTCCCGTGCTAGATTATACGATATTGCGAAATTGCACCTCGGTATCATTTCTGCGAGTTCACGGAATGGACAAGCACATTTCAACACTGGTTTAGATCCGGGAGTGGGGGTCGTGTTTTACGCTCAAGAGGGTGTACAGGGCTAACCCCCCAAAAAAAAGGGAAGCGCCACTCTACGGAGACTTAAGGGCACGGATTGAGAATAAGGCTGAGTATGGTGAGTGGTGTTAAAAATACCTCGTGGGTTTCAATTGAGTGTCGTTCATGAGATATATTGACAATAACTCCTAGCCATAAACAAATGATTACACAGTGGCATGGCCAAGCGACAGTTTCATCAAAGATCAACGCTATTTTCCGTTTCAAGAAGAAATCCTAATATGTTTAATGTGGCTATTTGAGTCGCTATCCCTCCTAAATTTCAAGACTGAATGGCCCGCAGCTAATGGGATTATGAGATTGAAATGCGAGTTGAGATGGACCCTTTTTTGTTTGCACTACAATTAAATCATGATCATATGTGAGGTCCTCCACGGTTGTCTCGTATCCCCTCGTCCGTTTTTTTTGCACCAATTAGCGCCTTTTTTTCTGGGCTGTTAATAGGCCAAAAAGCTGTAATTTACTCCACTTTCAGTGGCTAGAGACCCCCTTGAGCAAATAGAAGAGCTTCTTTCAATACCGCGCTAATTGGTGCAAAAAAAACGGACGAGGGGATAGGCTTGCTCGGGGAAGAACACACAACGCCATGAGAGCCGTCATGATATATGCTTCACAATATGCCAAGCTACAAACAATATTAGTGTCGGAAAACCTCAGATAAACTACTGTGAGGGTAGGTCACAGGCGACTTACTTCTCGCCAATACACGAACGACTCCCTTTCCCCAAAGAAATCAACATCTTTTGCAATTTATAGTTCGGCTGACCATCAACTAACCATCGCTCGGGGACGAACTCGTCGGGATTCATGAAGAGTTCTTTGTTCCAATGATTGATCATGGAGGTCATACCGATAGGTGTGCCTCTCGGAATCACCCATTGTACACTACCGTCGCGGCTCTTATACACCAGATCCTCATCTCGGGCTATCCTTGCTGACCAGTGTGAGACGCCGGGCATCATACGCAGGCATTCCTGGATTACTGCCCATAGATATGGTCGTTGTGCAAGATCAGTCCATTTGAGGTTGGAAGGGTCGAGACCCTGAAGGTCCTTCATCAGAGTTTTATATGTTGCAGGTTGGGCGAGGAGGTAGTATGTAATGGCGGTCAGTGTACCCTGTTCATATTTTTCAGCATGCGAGAGACCCAAAGTATATTTTTGTGGCAGAATGATTGACTCACAGCAGTGGTTTCAGTGCCTGCAAGCAAGAAGTTGAATCCTTCACCTGATAGACGATACATGGATCTCTCTTCCTCTAGCCGTGACTTGGACGCCACCAGATCAGCGAACACTCATCCGTTTTCAGGATTGTCTAAAGCTGACTAGATATATTTGGGTATGGTAACGTTCATCTCCAGGGCTGTCTCATAACGGCCTTGATATCTTCACCCATACAATCGGCTAACAGGGGAAGAACTTGGGCCATCTTTCGTGCAGGAGTATCATATCTCATTATATGCTCTCTTGAAGAAAGATGTGACCCAGGTTGCAAAGTTCGGCCCCCAGCCCTCCTGGGCAATGAAATCCATTGGTTCACCGAAGGCGTACTGGTACCATCTGCCGTAAAGCAATCAAAGGCTTCCTTGACGTCGAATTGCTCCTTGCCCGCCGAACGTAACATTTTGTCCGCCACAAGTTGTGCAAACTCGTTCACCTCGCTTTCAAGCTTGAGCATTTGCTAGCGCGAGAAAAATTTCGCCAATGGGGCCTTTCTTGTGCGATGCAATTCGTGGGGGACAGTTGAAAAACCAGTCACAGAAACGGGTCCGGCTCCACCGGTGTTCAGTTGATGTTGCCATCTATCACGGATACGTCCAGGGCCAGCATAAATCTCGTCGGTAAAATATGGGTCAGAGCAGTGAAGCTCGTCGGGGTTATTCTTACAACTGGGCCTTCTCCGTACAATCACGTTAACTGAGTTTCGATTGCAACCGCCACTCTATCAAATCCACTCACCATAGCGCTCGTGCACCCCACGGACCTTCTTGCCATATCTTCCCTGGAAAATCCAGTCATAGTATCCTTCGTAAGGATAGCTCGCGGCCGCTATCTTCGGTCCAGGAAATCTGGATAGTGGGTGGAAAGGCGAGATATTATAAGACAATCAGAATGCGATACCCGAGCCATACCCCGATGAGAGAAAGAATGCTGGCGGGGGAGAAGAGAAGCTGGATGTTATCCAATCTCAAAATGGATTTTGAATCCATGTTGGGGAAGAGGGGCTGGGGACTGCCGGGGATTTAATGTGATACCCAAACCAATGCAGCGTTTGGACAGGTGTCCAAGCGAAACATATCTGCAGTGAAAGTTGTTTGAAATAGTTGGCGCATTGCAAAAGAAGGGACACGCCAGTTTTGGCCCAGCTGGTGTGGAACCTTGGAAAATTTGCGAGTTCCGCTATTAATGTCCTCCGACCGAAAGGAGAAATCTTTGCTGCAAATGTTTCAAGGAGACATTGGACAAACAGCGTGGGGATTGCTAACCAGGAGCAGATAAAAGCTATGGGGCTGTCTGGATTAGCGACGCGGAGACTGCCGTCAGTTCGAGACCCAACATGAATAGCGTTGGTGGGACAAGAAGATTTCGCTTTTGCTCTGCAATACCCCGGACTCCGCATGTATGATCGATCCTGAGGGCTGTGCCTTTTTTTGATCATCCCGCCTCCTTACCCCTCCAGTGATGACCAGGCTATTCGCCTATGACCAAATCATTTCATGGAAACGATCCTAATTCTGAGATACGCAGAGAAGCTGGGAAGACGATGAATTCCTGAACGCTCTCAAGAAGGATTTTCTACTAATCCAGAACACTCGTTAACAATCGAATAATAATCTCCGATTGGTTGGTCTCTTTGGCTGGACAAACTCCAAGGTATGAGCTGGGATGGAAATGCTGGGCCAATAGAGGGCGGCGGGGAAGGTGGCCCAAACGCATGCTGAAAATCATCGCGAAAGCGACAAAGAGCGGGCAGGTTGAGCGAACGCCACTTTCGTTGGAGTGGTCCAACACGCGACACGCTCCAGTCTTTTACCCACAGCATCCTCCTTGGAAAGAATTGAAACCAAATCAGACACATCTACGGAGTTGATGAGAAAATCTGGCGCTTGGACATATCCCACTCCGATGTTCGGGAAAGAAAGAAACAACTCCCGCTCATCGGTATTTTCTTCGGCATCATTTGCCATGACTCGTAAACCGCCAGCAGAGCTTCTGGGTTCGTCAAGCCGTTTCGTCCAGCAAACATGCGCAGAGAAGGAACCATTTGGACAGCTTGCCGAGTGGGACTTGCTGAGTGGGAACTGATTACCCTCAGGCTAGATCCGTCATTGGCCTCAAGGCTCAGGCTCTGCCCACCTGCCCAACCTTATCGTTCTTCCAACGGCTGCTTTATGCCGCTAAGCAGAGGCGGCCCACACCGGCCCCATCCACCCGCTTCCCCAGGAACTAATCTGCAGCCGTCCCCGCATGGAGCAGAATTCCGACAGTCAAGTGCACATCTTTGGATATGGATGTTCTTTTGCAAGACTCAGACCGTTTCATCGTCTGAAGGCGTCCAACTCTCATGAAAAAGGAAGAGGATTTCATTAGAATACGTCAGTCCAGCGAGCTTGGACCTCGGGAAAACGCTTGGGATGGGGAAGCATCCCAGAGCCGAGGAGAACCTGAACCGGGAATTCCCATTCCGCCCTGACCTCTTGATGCCGGAATGGTACGTTCTCTACCACTCGCAAAACTCAAACGCTCGATCGACCTTGAATATCGAACCAGGTGGCAAAATATTGGAGGATCGATAGTGATGACAAGAAGCTGCAGAGGTGAGAGCAACTTTTTGGAAACCTTGACAAAAGGCTCCACGCAGCAAGGAAATCCAAACCCCTGGGTCCGCGTTTCTGGAATCACCACTGGCTCGGGCCGGTTCCCCTAAAAGAACCTTATTTTAAAGTTAGCCAGATCGGATGCCTCTTTGTCGCCGCCGAGCAGATGGAATCGAACAAAAATTGGATAACTACCTCACGAATCCACCCAAGGTCTCAATATTGGAGGATCGTTTCCATGCCTTCGAGTCTCGCCATGCCTTGGAATCTCGGCGCTTTTAATCCGCTGCTCATCCCCAGCGGTTTCATCCTCCTTCTACCTCTCTAACTGTTATCGCCGTCCCCAAGTCGTTCATGATGGGGAGAACACACATTCCAATGACCACTAGCGCTCGCGACTCGCTCATAGCTATCGCCATATTATGGGTGCTCTTCGCAACAATAGTATTCTTCCGACTGCTAGGGAGATATCGTGGGGTTAGCGTAGGACTGGACGATATTTTGGTTGTCTTTGCTGTTGTTCGTCATCCGACCTTAAAAATTGAGCCTGATTTGATTGACTTGGTTGATAGCTTTTGTCCAGTTGCACTATCCCCTCGTCCGTTTTTTTTGCACCAATTAGCGCCTTTTTTTCTGGGCTGTTAATAGGCCAAAAAGCTGTAATTTACTCCACTTTCAGTGGCTAGAGACCCCCTTGAGCAAATAGAAGAGCTTCTTTCAATACCGCGCTAATTGGTGCAAAAAAAACGGACGAGGGGATAGGCATGAATGCCGCCGGTAAAAGCCCCTCAACCCAATACGTTTTGAGAGTCCTCTGACAGATGCTTTAGTTTTTGTTTCGGGGGTAGGACACAACTCTGATCCAGCACTCCCTGTGTATCCAAAACGTGAGCGTGATATCCCCAAGCCTCCATACGCGAACAGAGAAAAAAGTACTACCTGTTAATCGGTGGAAATAGGGGTGCAAAATACGGAATACATCATGAAGGTTATAGGATTCTCCCCTTTTTAGAAGTGGCCATGAGCTTACTTTAGACACCATTCGCCTCAACAGGTCATTTTTGCCTTTAGCTTGATATATCTCTGGACACTCGCCGCTTTGAAGCTTAGCCAGCTGTGCTTCTACTGGAGAACATTCGCTGTCACCCTTAAAAAATGGATTTACCTTGTCGCCGGTATCGTCATAGCCTGGGCTCTGGCATTCACCTTCGTGTTCATATTCCTCTGCGATCCAGCCGAACAACAGTGGACACTTCAACGCATTGGTCATTGCTTAGATCAGATCCTAATTCTCAAATGCATCATCATGACAAATGTTGTGACCGATTTTTTCATCTTCCTCCTCCCAATCCCAACTGTATGGCAATTGAAAATGCAGAAAACCGAAAAATGTGTCGTGATCGCTTGTTTTGCCATGGGCTTGGGGTATGTGCCACCCACACTCCTTCTAGATGCTAGATTTCTACCAGCCTCTATAGATGTTGTATCATCGGTATCGTTCGATTTTGGCAAATCCATGTTATCAACTTGATAGGAAACCTGACTGGTACCTCTCTCATAACCTTCATACTGTGTACTGTGGAACTCATGCTAGCGGGCATATGCATTTCCATACCAATGCTTCGCCCATCTTATTTGGGATGGAGAGAAAAGTATAAGAACTCCCGAATGAGCAACACCGATGGGGAGGGCTCCTACAACGAGGGATCTGGAAGTGGTCAGCAGGGGCCTAGTTCGCATAAACCGAGCCATTATACTGCCTGGATAGAGTTGGTATGGTTCTAATTGTCGTATTCTGGTTACCTCCTGGGTATCTCGGGCTTTTGTGAACACTGCTAACTCGTCGCAGAACGACAAGGACCAAGAAACAGATAGCAACGATGATGGTTCCGAGAGACATCTAACGAGGGGTCAGCCTAGTTCTGCAATTCACGTATCTAAAAATTGGGCTGTCACAAAAGAGCCAAGGCCTAGATGAGCATCTCACCTGCAAGACCTCCCTTGGAATAAACTCCGAAAATGAGGTACTTATTCTCAATACCACCGAAATTTGCATGTATTCATTCTGACGGAGTTAGAGGTATGTACATTAATATCATTTATGCTAGGATTAGCCGTTAAACTCCAACGATATTCAGGTTCTAAACATCTTATTCGATCTATCCTTCGCGGCGTGGGCGCATCCATAGTACAGAAGGAAGGCAATTTTAGCTCACCATGAGGAGTGGCACAAGCAGGCGGTGCGAATGCCAGGCGGGCCTCCCCACTAAATAACCGTTTATTTTTGGGTCTAGCTATCACTGATGGCTGGCAGAGCAATGAGCACAGTGCCCCAGACGCATTTCTTCACTGTCACTATGATATTGCCGGAGATCAGTCCTATCGTTCTGCTTGGTTGTATTCGATGAGTTGGAGTATGATAGTCTTAGGGGACTAGAACTATCGAAAGGAGCAGACAGGCCCTTTACTGGCCCACTTTCAATGTCCCGGAGAATTCCAGTTCCTTTTGGTATCAATATTTACTTACACAAGTGCCCACCTGAAATAGGAGACGCACCACCGCTTGATGGTTATTCGCGCCCTCTAAAATGCAAAGAGGCTCACCACTGTGACTGTGGTGCGATGCGGCCAGTGACCTCTCGAGGAGGCCCTCCATAATAGTATTCAAATTCCCTATATTCGCGCCATAATGCATGTCTATGGCTCTGGACCCATCATATCTACCACCATCGGAGCCAAAATCGAAGCGACATAGTACCACGCTAACATCCTTCTTCTCTGATATCAGGCAGACTGCCAGCTTGTCTTGAGCGATACCTTGACTCTTTTTGGATACACTTCCGGCTGGGGCGCTGATGTGAGAGTTAAGGCTATGTATCTAGCCCTAACCCTAACTTCCATTGTTCTTATATTTTCTGGTCATCATCAATAGACATGGAGACCAACCCAATCATGATTCACCCACAGCAGCCGTATGGGAGAACCTGAAGGTCTATTATTATATTTTCTCCGTCCACGCCCAATAAGGCTGAGCAGGGGTGGCGCGGCCTTATTTCTGTCATCAAGAGATCATCGACCAGGGCCCTATCAGCCACTCTTGAAATAGGAAACAATCCGGGCTAGCGAATAGAATGCATTACAGGGTTTTATGCTATGGTTTCTGTTTCAACTGGACATTGATGAGGAGTTGTCGGATGCCGGCTTCATTCTTGGCCTACTTAAAAAAAAAATGGCTTTGGATGGTAGACGGGGGAAAGACAGGCTACAATGCCACCAAATAGACAGGGAATAAGGATGTCTTGGAAGAATCGTTTGAAGGCGACGTACACAGAGGGGACGATTCAATTCGTCGTTTAACTACTGTCCCGTCGACGTCTTTCACCTATTCTATAATTTTCCGAACGATTTGGTATCCTTCCGAATAGATAATGAGGAGCACGGGTCAAGTAATTCCCCGTCTAAAAACAACGTTTCTCTGCGCAGCCATGTTTGTATGGAGGGGCACATTTAAAGGAGGCTAAATGGGTTGGCATGCTACTTGGTATTAGCCAGTTCGGCTGGCTCGGAAGCATCCTTGATATTTACTCCCGTCTTTCAAGATCGGCAACGATACTTGCGTCATCGCTAGAAAGCTGTGCGTATTCAGCAGGGGTATTGTTAGCACAATAATGGTCGGTGAAGAGACGAAGGATTCATCTAACAATCAACATCAACTACCACTACTCCCGCCCTTGGCAACCTGAGGTCCCCCCCCCCGCCCCCTCTTCCCCGGACTGTTTCAAAAAAAAATCCTATGAGTAAATAGTATATATCGTTATATCGTTAGTTTTAGATACCTACCTACATATCCTTCATTTATTCTCCCGTATATACTTCTCAACAACACTTAAATCCTTGCACTGATAATGAGGAACCCCCCACCCATCTATATCCTTCCTCGACCCGTCCTCCTCCACCCGTGCCCATTCTACAGTCAGATCCGCCGAACACTCAATTGACTGGCGCAGGTAATCGAAACAATGCTCGACATGCGGATCCTGCCTCAGCAGTTTTAGAATTGCGTTCATACTGGGGTTGTCATTATCGCGCCCGTGATGCTGATGAGTTTCGTTTCCATGGAAATACGCCGCGCGGATGCTCGCCTTGTGCGGTTAAAAGTTGGTTAGTTTACGAGGGGTTCCAAGCACGGCATATTCAAGAAATTTCATTGCCCATCTCCTCGACAAAAAAAAGATGGAATCCAGAACATACCAAGCAGTGTAGTTGATGGTACATGCTGATACCAAATCGCTCACGGCCGTTGCCCACGGGCGCCCCCTGTCCCAAATCGTAGTCCCGCGGGTTATCCAAAACGAACGACATCACGAACCCGTTCATAAGGGTGTCTGCCCAGAGCTGTTCGGTTTCCGGGCTGTGGCCGTTCCAGCGCTCGTGTATGTCGAAAACGATTGGTTCTTTGGTTAATGGGACTGTAGATAGAAAAAAGAATTAGAAAGGCGGTTTTGTTAATTTAGCATTGGCATGCAAGAAAGACAAGATAGAAATGAGTTAGATAGGGGAAGTAAAAGGAGATATAGTATATATAATATATATAAATCTTGCGTACCATGTGGAACCGGGCTTTTCCCCCGACTAGGTAGTAAACAGGACATATTATGGGATCCGACGAAGTATGCCCCGCCTATCGAAATAACAAAACAAGCAACAATAGAGAGCAGCGTATAAATAGTTATGCCATTTGGGAAGTATCTCCTCCTTTCATTTGGAGGGAATGTATACATCTCGCCCTTTTCTGTCGTTGGAAGGACACTGGCATCAGAGGAGTCCTCAGGGGTGCCAGCGGAGGGCGGGACTGAGGTATACGAATAACTTCGAGGCATGGGTGGCAACGCAATAACTTTTTTAACTCAGATTGGGTGGATGGGGAAACGTTATTCACATATATATAATAGCATAGTTTTCGGAGAAAAAGACACGATGGATGTGGGCGTCTGGGGACGTCGTGGGGGGGGGGTAGTATATATATCCGATACTTACCTTTTAGGCCGAAAGCGGAACTAGGTTAACCTAAAATCCGTCTTTCTTTACCCCCTTATTGTGGGGTGAGAGAGTTCGTCCTTGGTTATATCTAACCTTCGTGCTGGATCCATGGGAGGGCAAAAATAATCCCATTGATTGATTTTCTTGCTATATAAACTCAGCTTATTGTCAACCTTTCTGACACAACCCATCAATCAACTAAACACCATTCCCATCGTTCCGAAGAACAATATGAAAATATGAAGAGAGAGTTCAGTAACTATTGCTAGCTTTTTCGGTGCGGGGTTGAAAGAAAGAGAGAGATGTAAGCACTATGATAAATTAACCGGTAAGGAACTTCTCCTTCCTTTGGCGGCGGTTCTTCCATTATCGGAGTTTTTATACGCAGATGAACTAAACTTAATTAATTATTCTTTTTTATCCTTACCTGCATGCATGCGGAGGGGGTACCGAACCCCTCTTTTACCAACCACAATGTCAGGGTGGTGGCCTGGAGATGGGAAGGCTACGGATAGCCAGTTGCAAGTCTTGTTGAGAAACATGCTGTGTAGATCAAGTTAAGTTAGGGAGATGGAGAGGGGGGGGTATCAGTGTCAGCGCAACCCAGCTCGTCTCCCGTAAATACTGTACTCTCCCGGTGGGATATGGGGTAGTTGATTGCTGTGATAGTCTGGGAACTATATATACATTCCAGTAGCCTCCCCCAACTCCCCAACTCCCCAAAATAAGTCTAAGACGAAATCCGGCCACGACGGACGACGTGTCGTCCGCCGGTCAAATCATTATGAATATTCCTCCGCCTTTGAAGTACTAGCCCAAATCACTACAATCTGAGCTAACAAGGATACCTACCCATCACCGGACGAAGCGGTGGAGTACAGTTTCCAACACGGCCAGGTGAAATGAATGGAAGAACAGGATGGTGTTGTCGTCGTGCATTCTGTGGTCTCGCCTTATGTATTGTAGGTAGGAATAGGTCTAATCCCACCCGCTCAGAAAGTTGGATATCAATGGATATCAAAAAGGAGGACTTTGACTGAGTATCTGCTTCTTCGACCTTCTATCTGAACTATAGTTACCTCTTTATCGTCGCATCGATGGTGGAGGCCATGTTATTACCATGCCGCCCACCACGAAATAGCTTCCAACCGTGCGGTCCGTGATCAGCTCTGGTTCAGTCTGTGGCGGTGAATGTGCAAGCGGCATCTTCGAGATACTCGTTTCTTCCCGTCATTCGTCCATCCCCGTGGCCCAGGTCTGACTGCACTCCGCGAGGAGGGTCCAGATATGAACTCTGCCATGGGGTAGTCCGTGGACAGAATCCTGTTGTATTCTCATGCTCCCATTTCTTGGCCGCCGTCGTCATGCTTTCTCCCATCACAAATGACGAAGAAAAAAGGCATCACGCCAGCCCAACCAACACTGCGTGGAAAAAAAACCCAAAAAAAATAAGAGACGAAAAAAAAAATGAAACTGGTCCCGACGAGGGTCGAACTCGCGACCTTGGCGTTATTAGCACCACGCTCTAACCAACTGAGCTACGGGACCTTGATTCTCCGAAGCCGAGGACCCTCTTTGGATCGATTTCCGCATAGCCCAACCTAAAGTGTCTTCAACGACACATTGCAGAAGCGACAGATGTGATAGGGGGCTTGAAAGTGGATAAATCATGTGAAGACGATATGTAATTACCTCGATCATTACATGGAAAGGCTTGTGGTTGCTAGGGGGGCTTTCGCCAGTCCTATATTTTTGAGATTAGTTGTGGTAGGATGCCCCAATTATGGATTGAGAAAATCGCATATTGCATCATTATCTGACGAAGATTAGGGAACAGACAGGCCGGCGTGGGGAGATTTTGAGAGCCGTGGGATTTCTCATCTGTCAATATCAAGAGGGGGCAGACCAAAATAGGATGAGAAAATGTTTGGGATAGCAGTGGCATACATGGCAGTATAGACAGGTAAGAAAACGGAAGAACAGGCAGGAAAGTATTAATAAACCAATAGCGGAATTGAAATAGCATGCGCAATGGATCTAAAAAAAATGGGGAGGGAAGGAAAAGTAGGTCTATGAAACGTTCCGTCCGCCGGGGATATGTAGCGTGTATGTATATAACCACAAAAAAAATAGGAAACAGATTCTAAGAGATGTTCACCAAACGTTCCCTGTAGATTGAAGTGTCCTTGAATAGCAATGTATGCACCAACCAACCAAAAAATAATAATAAACAGATAGTAAAATATAAACATAGGGTGAAATGAAATAGACAAAGGACAAATCCCTTTCTATAGTTTATTCGGCTTGCTGGCGCTGTCTTGCTTCAGCCGTACGACGCCCTGGTAAATGAAAAGTAGAAGTTAGCATATAGATGACCACAGAATAATCCCCTTCAGGGGGCAGGCAGCCTAAGAAAAATAACCCACCTCCTGCACACACGTAGCCACCAACGTCCCATCCTGCGCCCACATCTTCTGCATAACCAACCCCCTCCCATCCCCCGCCCACGGACTCGCCATCTCAATCAACAACCACTCATCCGCCCTGAACCCGCGCCGGTTATGGAAATAAATCGTATGATCCAAAGACACCATCATCCCAATCTCCTTATCAGGCTTCGGCAGCACGATGTCTGTAGATCCGGACAGCAGCTGTGCTTTGATCTCGGTAGCTTCCTGGTCGGCCAGGTCTTTGAGGTGCTTGGCGATGGTCTCGCTGTCGAGATCGGAGGGGTTTTTGAGTTGCTGGAGCGCCTTTTTCAGGGCGGAGGGGGAGGAGAAGCGCGGGATGTCGTGGACGCGCGCGATGGTGCCGATGAAGTAGCTGTCGGACATGTATGCGAGGGCGGAGAGGTGGGCTTGGTGGCCGCCGCTGGTGGAAATGTCGCCCCGGGCGCGGACGAACTGGCGGATGGTTTTTGATTCTGGGCGAGAGGAGGTCCCTGGGGGGGGTTCGAGATGATGGGTTAGTCCAAATCCGTCAATTTGATCATACGCACTAGGCAGCGAATATAGACATACTGTTGAGTATACCGGCCCTCCTCGTCTCGAATGGGCCCCTATCACTATCCTCGCCAGTGGGGGGAGGCAGTGGAACGTCTGGCTTTTGTGCACTGTGTTCCACCTTCTTCGGTCCCCCGCCTCCTTCTCTGTCAAAACTAAGCGTGGTGGTGAAGATAGGCCGGCCCCTTTGCCGCGCCTGCACGGTCCGGGTGGCGAAGGATCTCCCGTCACGAACGCGTTCGACATGGTAGAGGATTGGGAGCTGTGAGTCTCCTGCGAGGACGAAGTAGCAGTGCATGCTGTGCGGGGAGAATTCTGGGCCGACGGTCAGTTGGGCGGCCGCGAGGGATTGGGCAATGGCAGCTCCGCCATAGATTCCACGGGCTCCGGGTGGGTGCCATAGGGGACGGGTGTTTGTGAAGACATCCTGTTATGAGGGTGGTTGGCGATTAGCGAATGGGTTCTTCAGGTGATGCAAATACGACTTGTTTGAACAGAGGGTTTTGGCGACTCTTACCGGGCCAATGTCGAGCACGGGGGTCAGGTCCAGGATATTCTCGATATGCGCCTTGGAGGGATCCTGCGCCGGAGGGTTGAACAAAGTGATCCCCATGGTGGAGAGCGGAGAGGTTCGATAAGCACGCAGATTGCGGAGGGATGGGCAGCTTCAGAACGAGAGACTCAGCGGAAGAGAAGACAGCAGTAAAGAACAAACAAGCAGAATAAATAAGGATCCTGTATCTTTAAAATTAAAGAACCAAGATCCTCAACGAACGAAAGGCCGACGACGAGAAGTTGTCGCAGCCCGTGACATTTCGCGGATATTTAAAAGTTGGCGCCAAAAATGCCGAGGTCCATTGGAAGTCGATTTGGCTGCCACGAAATATCCCCAAATAACCCTAACCACCGCCATCAGAAATAAAGACAAGCTGTGCATATTTCCACACGGCCACTCCGAGGCTGGTCGTTCAATATAACCAACCACCTCCAGAATATCCAACCCCCCCCCCGGACATACTAACCATCCGGCTTGTCGAAAGTCTTCTAACCAGCCTCGTACTACGTCATCGCCCCCTGGATCTATGTAGACATGGATTCAACAGAGTTGACAGGAATTCTACCCAGAAAATAACTGAACATCCATCCTCGTACTCACAGATACAGATAGTCTGCACGTATCCCACTTCTGCTCCAACAACCCCAGACAGACAGACAGACAATCATCCAACCCCCTATCCTCAGCCCCGGGATCCAAACCCTCTTCCATATACATGGTAGTGGTGGTACTATATACCGCCTCTATCAGCCAGTCAAGTCTTTCGGGTTCGACTTCCCCCTCGCTATTCATGGTTTTTGGTGGGAATCATTTGTGGACTAACTGCCTGTTGTGCGTTGTCCGTTGCCCGTCCAGCGGAGAGGGGGGATGTTTGGTTGCTTGCTTGCTTGTCTACTACTAATCCCACCGTTTCCCCCCCGGCTCGGGTCTTGTTCTGATTAGCATGTAGAGTTGGGTGTGGGCGGGGGGGGGAGGGGGGGCCCGTTTTCGAAGTAGGTTTGGTTTGGTTTGGTTTGGTCTGTTTGGATTGGATGTTTTGGATCTCAATTTGGTTGTGTGTGTATGGCTGTTCTTGTTCAGTTCAGTTCTGTTCCGCTTCAATGGATGGAGAAAATGGAGGAAAGCTATTATTTTTGTCCCCACTGATATTATAATCATTATATATAAAGATAAAAAATCCCCCCTAATTTATAATAATTGACGACGTTAAAATTCATTGATCGATCGATGCATATACCCTTTTCCTTCCTCGTGAAAATCACCACACCTACCTCACCCTGGATAGAGACATAAAACGATGAATAAATAAATAAATAAAAAAACAAAGGAAAGGAAAATGTCAGCCCTATATGAATGAGCATAGGGCGGCTGGGAAAGGGGACAAAATAATGGTCGCAGGATAAGTGGCAAGATAGGAGAGATGTGGTGAGTATGATCGAATCGGACGAAAGCTGTCAAGGGGAAAAAATGCCCTAGCAGCCTTCGTGTTGAGCCCAGAAATGAAAAAGGAATGGGAAATGACAAAACCCAGAGAAAATGCGCCGAGCCAGGATATCGCTAAATAAGAAAAACAAGACGCTGATAAAACAAGGAAACCAAAATGTAATAGGACACCAACACCCCCAAAAGATGGTAATATGAAAAAGAATCGAACAAACGGAAATTACCCAGAATAGATTCTTTTAACGCTCAACATACTCCGACTCCAAACGGCTTTGAACTGTTGAAATATATACAACTCCGGGAAAAGAAAACATCGAAACTGGTGTCAGAGATCACCCAGTTCCACGATGCTGCGCCTCGTCTCTCGTGGCGGATGGCCTCGTATCCTTCCGGGACCTTTGGAAATGCTGCCGGCGGATGACGAGCGGTCATACCTTCGAGACGGGTCATAGCCCGGGGGCGGGGAAGGGGGCGGGATCCCACGTTCATATGTTTGCCGTGGGGGTTTAACGGTTAGCTCTTCGTCGGCGTCTACGCCCGGGTCGGGGAGGTCGATGCGGAAGGTGCTCTGGGTCACTTCGGGGCTCGGGGCGCGATCAGCGTCGTTTTGCAGATAGAGGCGCAGGAGCTGTCTTCGTTGTAGCTCGGCGTCGTTGAGCGAGGGGTCTTCGTTGCGCCGGCGGAAGTTGGAGCGTCGCGGGACGAAGAGGACGTTGTGGGAGTTGTAGACTGCGGCGGCGCCGAAGACGGCGGTGGAGACGGAGGCAATGGTGATAACGGCGATGGCGAGGGCGTCGAGGGGTTGTAAGCGGCGAACAATGATATTGAGGGCGACATTGAATACGCCAATCAGGCTGGATCCGAAGCATGGGCTGGGACGGAGGTTAGTCAAGGATAAGGACATGGACACGAGAGACGAGACGAGCAGAAGCATACATGTAGATGAAATCGACGAGATAGTGTCTCTTCCGCCAGCGCAGGGCAAAGCCTATGCAGACGATATAGCCCATGGCGGTGAGGGCGATGGCGGCGGCGGTGATGGCAAAGGTGCCGCCACGCAGGTTGTCGGCATTGCGGTCGATGGCCAGAGGAAACACCACGAACCTGGAGAGAATGGGTTAGTTATGCTGGCAGTTGGATATATCTATCATGTATCATATATTCGTATATTACGTACCCAGCCAGCAGCAGCCAGGAAGACAGGCTGGCAAACAGCTTCCAGTACCAGTGGAGATCCTCTTCGAGCATGCCCAGGGACAGTCCCAGCTCCGAATAACGAGGGGAGCCCATATCACAGCATGGAGAGAGGACGGGCAGTGGACGGTATGAGCAGTCTGGCGATGGAGAATTAGGCGGGCGAGGACGAGACGAGGGCACAGCAAAGAGAGAGAAGAGAAGAGTTGGATAGAGAGAGACAAGACTCGGCCAGGCCAGCCCTGCAGACTGGCTGATCAGCTTGACTAAGTTAGCGGACTGGCTGAAGACTCAACAGACAGACGCCTGGACTGGACGCGGGGCCAAGAGGGGCTGGGGACAGAGACACGGCTGGGATGGGATGGTCTATTGTCTATTCTGTATTTATTTATTTATTATCCTGGCGCTGTCCCTGTCCCACTGTCGCCAAAACAAACAACCAAAAACAAAGAGAAGACTCTCCCACAGCATCATGATTGTCGCTGTGGCACAGCAATTCTCCAGTCAACCGCCCCTGCAAGAAATCCCCCGTTGAAATTAGCCCTCGACGATCGTTGGGCCTGGCTCGTATCTCGATATTCGATATTCGATATTTAATTATTTCAACAACTCTCCCATTTACTTTACTATTTATCTAGTGAAGAGTTTATTATTATCATTATTATTATCATCATTATTATTATTTCCAGGCGACAAGAATGTCTCCGAGCATCGCTTTGTTTCCCAATCGGCTGGGGCCCGAGACTGATCGCGGCTGAGTCCTGCGAACAAGCCTTGGGCGAATACGAACAGTGTGGCTTGAAGTTAGTTACCGGGGCATCAATCAGGAACCTCGTATCTTCCTGTTCGTCTGGAGGCTGTCCGGAGGCTGTGGGTGGTGATGTTTGTTTTTAACAGCCGCATCGCCCTCTCGAGATGGAGTCTCCTCCCTTCTCTTCATGATGGATGATTCGCATTTAGCGCCATGATGATGCCCTAACTAACAGATCTTTTTTTGCTTCTGCAGACCTACTAATAGCCAGAAGGATTTGTTCCTTTTCTTATCTTTGCATTCTTACTGATCCTTCCTTAGGGCTGACATGACACGTCCCATCTGATCCCAGCCGACAAGCTGGCCTAACGAAAATATTCAGCTGGCCTTTAAGATATGCTTATCACACGCTTTCAAATCAACAAATGTCACTGCAAGATCAAATTCCTCCTCGCCTTGCCTATCAATCTAGGACTAGCAACTACATACATCATCATCATCATCATCACCACAGTTTGTCTCCCACACTGTCGAGGAACCCAGTCCTGCTCCAGTCTTGTCATAACCCTATGCCAGGAATGAAAGATACAACATTACTGGTACACCCTATCACAAATATGAGTATAGCATTGCACACTCTGATGAATCTACTAATGCAGCATGCTGCCGGTACATGTCTGAAGCGAAATACCTAATTATTTAAACAAATAAAATGGGTAACTAGCTATGTGTGAAACATGGCATGTATGGGGATCCTCCCCCATTTTAAAATCTTTTTTGTTTTGTGGTTGTGCTACTTTACATGCACAGTAGATTATTTATTTGAACATACATACATGGCTGGCGTCTGTCTACAAGGGGGACAAATTGGTAAATAGGTAAGTACCTAAAGTAGAGACGCGGTGCCGTGCTGGGATCAATTACAGTTATAGAGGAATGCAGGTACGGGCGGTGCACTCTGGATGGATCGTGCAACCTGACTGCATAGATGGGGGGAGGTGTAGGTGCGGATAATATAATGGCGATGGTGATGGCGATTTGGCTTCTATGATAATAAATATATGGCATCTAGCATATACACGTCTTTGATTTCCCTGGCTTTCTCTCAAATCTAGATAAATGAATGGATGGATGGATTATTTACCCCCCCTCCTTCATTCTTCTAGATCAAAACTACAAAGAGAAGGAAGGAGATAAATAAATAGATGGAATGTTTATCCCACCTCTTTACCATTCCATTAACCCATCCTTTATCTACTCTCATCTTGTCCCTCAGGCTCCTCTTTCATACATACATAACCAGTATGGTAACTACCACTTCCCTTTGACAAACATATAACTGCATTCATCCCCATCCATCAATCACTCTCTGTGCTAACTTACCTATACATATATTCACGCCGTTTTCAGCTACAGATAACCCTGTCACTCAGTAAGTGGTTTCCCCTGCCGAGGCAAGGCAAGACAAGTTGCGGCTTTGCCGCGTGCCATAGTATGTATGTATGTATGCAAATGTGAATGGGAATGTGAATCTGATCCATGGAATGGAATGGAATGGATGAAATGAAATGAAATGAATGCATAGACTTTTGTATCCTGCAGTGCTATGATATGATATCTAACATAGCTCTCTTCCGCATGCGGGAATTGTTCTTTTCACTATGTAAGAAAAGAATAAATCTGAAGATGTGGCGCGGGAGATGGGTTGGGATGGGATGGGATGGGATGTAGAATCCTATTATTCCATCATGGCGTAGGTTATGTATGTATGCATTGCTGGGTCTGTTGTTAGGGCTGTTTATTTATATAATATACTCCCATGTCCATGGATCGGGTTGGTTGTGGTTGGATTACGGAGTTCGATCTAGATCTAGATACCCTACCCTGTCCTGCCCTGCCCTGCGGCTGGCTGGTCTGGTGTTTATTGCGTTGGTTGGTCTCCGATTGGAGCTGTCGTTTGTTAGTGGCAAGGACAAAGTTAGAACTCACTGGGAAACGAAACGGGTTTCTTCCTTTTCTCGTTACTGGTTCCGGGGCCCCAAGCAATAAAAATGATTCACTGCCCCTCCCCCGCTACTTCTCCCTCTCTCACTCACCCACTTATCTCCCGCCAAACAAGGTGGACAGAGAGGGGGATAACCATCCGCGGCTAGACCCCAATGTAGGTACAGTAACTACCGAATCTCACAACCTAACCTATTAATCCCCTTCCCTTCTGCATACAAGCTTCTCCATCCATCCATCCAATGTCTGAACGGGAGGGGGGGTCAGTGCCCTACTAACTACCCAACAACTTGGCAACTATCCCCACCCCAACAGACTTACATGCATATATATGGCAGGGCACGGAGTTACGCGGTCCCTAATCTGAATCCGAATAGAGGGGATGAAGTGTACTTTACTTTGTTCTGGGCTTGATTGAGGCGTTGATGTGTTGGGGAGTTACATGGAGTATTTGATTACGATACTGCCTCCCCCTCCCCCACAACCCAACCCAACCCAACCCAACCCCCGCCTTTTGGCATTCATGCGTCAAAGGGTAGGAAGCTTGGTTTCCTTTTTTTCACTTTTACAGAGAAATTGTATATTTGAGTAACTATCTGTCGTTATAAAGGGGAGAAAAATGAAACAAGAAAGAAAGGGGGGGAGGTAGGCCTGCTGATTTCCTGGAGATGACATACTCCTGATTCTGAGTATCCCAGTAGAAAGAAGTAGCAAAATATTATGTTTTTTTTTTCATTCGATCATTATTTATCTATCCAATCTTGTATCGCTCTTTTTTTTAATCTAACGTGAGTAGGGGAAAAAAACCGAATCTATATATGCGAAAATACTCCCAGTTTTTTTTTTACCCTCTTGCAGTCGCCAGATAGATGCAAACGTAAAAAAACGCCAAATAATTACCAAATAAATATACTTGTGCAGCTCATGTCTTTTTTCATGTCGTAATTATAAACCCCGTTCCGTTTGTTTGTGGTTGTGCTGGTCGGTTAGTTCTCGAAAGAAGTCGAAGGTTGGGATTGGGGGGGATGGGGCAAAAAGGGGGGAGGAAAGAGGGGGACGTTATCCGGAATTAAAAAGATGAAAGACATCGCCAGTAGTAAGTTTCCCCCATAATAGATAGTGTCGAACTCGGAAAAATCCCCCCTTTTATATCGTCAGCGTCGATGGCGGCCCGCACCCTATCCGAGATCTGCTTTCACAAAGAGTCAAAGTGGCGCGAGCTTCCCTTTTGGCATCGCTCCAAAGTGCCCGTTTTCAAGGTATGGGGGGACCGGTGACCTGGCCTTTTTCCACATCAGTCTCCTTGCCCAGCCGCCCACGAAGCTCCAACTCCCTATCTTCCTCCTCCTCAAGCCTCCTCTCCGCCTCCTTCAGCTCGCGCAGATACTGGCAGAACTTGCTATTCGACCGAATGTGCCCCCCGTACCGAATAAACGCAAACGGAACAAGCGACATGGCCAGACTGAAGCACGCCAACATCGTACACGACCAGCTGACCCCGAGCCTGTTGAACATGGGCGTCGTGGCGATGGGGAGGAGGACGGCGAAGATGCTCCGACAGCAGCTGGCGGCCGAGTTGGCGCTAGAGGCAAATGTCTCATAGGCATCGGCGAGGTAGTTTAGCATGGCGATGAAGATTAGCATGAAGCCTGCGCCGAAGGGGATGCCGGAGAGCATGGGGGCAGCCCAGTGGATGTTGGGCGAGGCCGTCCAGCCAAGCCATAGCAGCGCAATGACGTAGAGGGGCCCGCCAATACAGGCAAGTGGGAGACGTCGGTATTCTTCGATATCAGCCCAGCTGGCGCCTCTTTCTTTGGATTTGTAGTGATAGGTATCCCACCATGTAAATACGGGCCATGCCGCGAACGCACCGACGGCGACTGTGGGAAGATTGGTTAGTTAGTATGCTAAATGAGCGGGGGTTTATAGACCGTTATACGGAGTACTTACTTGGGAGATACATTAAACCGCTAACGCCATTATTCATGTGGTAAATACCTGTATTTTCGAGTTAGCAACGACTGTACTGGCATTAGGATTTGCACAAGGGAGGGGTGTTATGCCTTTAAAGATGATCGGGTAGGCCTGGAAATAGAGGAAGAATATAGAATAGACAACGGATAAATATAAACAGGTAAATGACACGATCGATTCATGCATCACCATCCGGACCGGACGAGTTAGAGTCACTGTGAAGATCACCTTGAGGCCTTTTTTCTGTATGTCAAAGGGGGCGACGATACTATTGTTACCGGTTTCCTTGCGCAGGGCTCGAGCTCTCCGCTGCAAAAGAACGGGGGCGTAGGTTTCCGGCATAAACACACATAGAGGAGCGGTAATGCCTGCAAACATGAGTCCGATCCAAAAGGGCCATCTCCAGTTTATGACGGCAGTGAAGCCTGACAAAAAGGGCCCAACAAGGGGGCCGCAAGTGGTTGCCTGGGACATTAGCAAGCGCACAACCTTTGGGGGGGAATATGCTGTAGAAGAGCGTATGTAACTCACGGCCATGAAGGAGGTCATGACTTGGCCACGCTCCCTCGGTTCGTCATATATATCGGCAAACAAGCCACCCACGATTGAAATAGGGGCAGACGCCACTATCCCCAGAATCACTCTGAATACCAAAAAGGAGGCCCAGCTCTGGCATAGGGCGCACGCCAGCGTAAAAAGCATGAAGACAAAAAATGGGACTACCATCACTACCTTCCGTCCGTATGATTCTGATAGAGGGCCGCATATAATAGGGCCAACGACGTAGCCGGCAAGGAACATGGATATTGGCAAGACAAGTTGCTCATCACTCGTTATGTTGAACTCTTTGGACATAAATGGTATTGCACCGCTTGGTAGGGAGGCACAGAGGGTGCTATTCAAGACAGTAACCATGCCTGATAAAACAATGAACCGCTTCTTGTTCTACATGATAATATCAGCTCTCACGTCTATGAAATGTGGATGTAAAAGGACATGACGATGCATATGGAGTATCTACCTTGCTCCAATTGATCGGGTTCTCCGGATCTTGAGAGTGAAAGGATACGATTGTTTTCGATGCGACTCGACGGAATCTGTAGCTCGAGAGGCCATATCGCGGTGCCCCTGATGACGGGGAGGCATTCTCGCTTCCTGGAAGAGAGTCATCTGAGGCATTTGGGGGTATCATAATAGTCTCTGGCAGGATATTAATTAGTATAAAACGGTTGACAGAAAGCCCTGAATAAAAAATTCCACATACCTGTAGCCATCCCTTTGCTCTCTCCAGCCTCTATGGCCTTCTCAATATCTTGTGTGTCCGCCATGGTTTTATCCAGCACCACCCAAAGACACTGGATCCCCCGCCGAAGTAAAAAATGTCATACTGACTCATGGAAAACCCAAAATGACCCAAGCCGGGGAATTTGACAGGTTTTATTCGGGCCTCGCTCTGCCCCGCAACTGGATCCTTTGCCGGTGGGCTGACGGCACCAAAGGCCCAAGGGGGGGTCGCTAGAAACCGACATTAGGTGGGATACTTGCGGCTAGAAGCTGGAGGGATGATATGGCGTTTCTCATCACGAATCCCCATTCCCAGAGAGGCAAAAGCTAGCCGGAATGCTGCCAAAGGCGAGGATATGGGGACATTGTTCGGTTAAGACGGCTTCTCTATCTAGGCCGGCGCTGCAGCTTTTAGTTGACTCCAAGCCGGCTAAGCACTTGTTGATGCCTCTAGTGCTGCTATCAATTGGCCATGACAGGTCTAGATACGATGGGAGACGCTGATCGGCTTCATCTAGAGCCATGAATGTGTGAATCGTCGTATGACTGCTTCCTTCCAGCCCAGGGGACGGTGGATCTGTGTTGATCCGGTCTAAAAATCTCATCAGTCATCCATCCTCCTTTTTTTTTTTGGGGATTTTGAGAGAGCTTTCTCTTTCACTTTGCCGATAAACCTAAATAGTAAATGTGAATAGGATAACCGGCAAGTTTACCTAACTCACACTTTCTTGTCTGGACAGTTGAACTCAAAGTCAGAAAGTAACTAAATATGGACGAACCCCTCATCCCACATACCCATCCATCCCTACATCAGTGCCCATCAGCATGCCGGCCCACCCAATCACTCCCGTCAATTCCTTCAAATGCGCGTGCAGCAGCGTGGCTCTTGCAGCCTGCAGTCCTCCATCAAACGGCCGGTTTGGCCACTAAACAACAATAAGTTAGTAAAGTGAAAGGAATATTCGGGCCTACGGCAGTTCTCATACGGTACCGGCCTCAACAATTATAGCAGGCTTGATGAGCCCAACCAAGAATTGTTATGGCGGTCAGATCCATCCAAAGAAAAAAAGGCGGGGCAAGCTAATAATTACATATTCCCCGGTGCCAGCGACTTTCTTTCCCCGGCTTCGGCTTCTCCTTGCTCGAATCAAGCAAATCTTTCCGTCTTGGTCTCTGCGAGCCTAGACCCGAATATCAAGCAATATCAAATTATCAATCAAATCAAGTGTTACTATAGATGCGTCGCATGGATATTCTGTGATTGATTGATAGGAGTCAGTGACTGGTTAACTATCTAATGTGCAGCGGAGTTTCTTTCTTTTCTGATCTATAAAATCACAGCTGCACGATGCGCCTGTTGGCAATGAGCTTTCTGATAACGAACCAAGGATCATCCGTCATCTGCAACCAAGAGAGACCGCTTGCCAGTTCGTTTCCCAACGCGCTAATAAATTAACGGTGTATTTTGAAATCCTTTTCCGGAGTATATCAATAAATCAATCAATGCAACGGTCACCTGGCTGTCGAGATTTTCCCCCATTATCTTTTCATGTGTGAGAGAGTAGTGATGCGAGGAGGGGTGCGCTCAACATGCGGGGACCCCTAGTTATTCCCATTCGCTCTCCTGGCCGGCGTCTTGCATACAATCCATCTACCATCATCCCATCTGCTCCCTGTTCCACCCCATCTCCCTAATCCTAGCCCCATAAAACCAAAACACAAAAGGAACTGGTATATTCACCGCCGCAAAGATCGCAAACACCGTAAACGCCCACTCATTCCCCAACCGATAATACATGGGCGGAACGATGAGTGGGAACCCAGCAGCGAACGCACTGCGTGCAAATGTATTGGTGGCGAGGGCGCTGGCGCTCCACCGGGGGAACACGTCGATGAGATAATTTAATGCACTGGTAAAGATCGTATAGACACCAAAGCCCATCATGAAGACTCCTATGACAGGCGCGATCCAGTGGAATTTTGGTGATGCGGTCCAGCCCGAGAGGAAGAGTCCAGCTGCTAGGATGACCGATGCAACCATCATTGGTGGGAGGCGCGCCTCAGGAGCGGATTTATGATCGTTTCCAGCGAATAGCTTATTATAATGACGCTGGTTGTAGTAAATAATAGCTCCGCCTGGGATAAGGCCTATTAAGATAGCTAGAAAAGGAAGTGACCCCGTAAGCTTGTTCCAACCCCGCGTTTCCTGGAAGATGATAGGGAAGGACACGAGGGAAGCGTAGAATATTCCGTAGATGAATGAGGTGTAGACAGTGATGGCGAGGCAGATTGGTGTTAGTAGCAGCTGCAGAGGACGGAGCCCGAACTTTATTGCCAGCTCTTTGAATACGACCCCCTTCTCTTCCCACTTGGCATGCAGTGCCCAATTTCCGGTGGATCTTCGAAGCCTTCGGGCTTTGGTGGTGAGTAAGGCTGGCGCGTATGATTCTTTGATGAATATCAGATCAAGAAGCAGCACGAATGCTTGCAATATTCCCGTACTCTGAAGCGTGGGTTATTAAAACATCAACCAAGAAGATCGAACATCGACTGATACTCTTGAAAGTGGAGTGGACTTACATATTCAGTCCATCTCCAGCTCACACCAGAATTGATAATGGCTCCGCCGACGACCGGAGCAAGGGCCTTAATTATTTTCACCTGTCAACACAATGCACCTCCATTAATAGCCAATAGGGGTTGAACCTACTCCACTACCGAAGACAACAAGTGTGTAACCAACAATAGCGTTACCCCGCTGCGATGCATCCCAGACATCAACATACACTCCTCCCGTGCAGGTAATCGGAGCGCAGCCAAAAAACCCAGTAAAAAACCGAGTAATTAGGACCGTCTGTATATCCTTTGCCGCTGCGGTCCCAAAGGACATGATCATAGAAAGAAAAGAAGGAATCAGGACCGGCCATTTTCGGCCGTAGAGTTCAGACAATGGTGCCCAAAGTAGGGGACCAAAACCCCAGCTAGCCAGAGAGATGTTAGCCATCGTTTTATATTAGAGGGGGGAACCTACTCACCCCAGAAGCAACAAGCTTGTCCCTATTATTGCCACCTGTGATGACACGCCAAACTCAGCAGCAACTTGGGAATTCCCGGCTGCATATCTATAAATTGAAAGTGTGAGCCTCGAGAATGAGCTTGATAGCTGGGTAGATATGATTACTCACACAGAACCAGCCCAGACAGCCCCAAAACTCGTCAAGCTGTAGAGCAGACTGATGACAAGCTTTTTGGCAAATGGCCAGTTGACAGGGTTATACGGGTCGTTGGGGCCATCGAAGTCAACAATGATTGCCGAGCTTGGGTCAACTTCTATGTTCGAAGGAGCCTTCTCTGTGAGGGCAGGTTCGGCCATATTGAGTTCGTGGGAAATTCTCTAGAAAGGGAAATTCGCTTCCCGCTTCCTCCTTGATTATTGAGGATAACAAACGGGCCTGGTAAGATGAGGCATTGGTCGGAAGCGTGAAGGGCTGGCACTCTGGGTTAACTGCGCTCAGCCGCTGGGTGGGCTCAGGGTGAACTAGCGGGGAACTCAACATTAGTAATACATTGTACTGAACCCCCCTGTTGTGTGGTGGTATTACAATCGGTCCTAGTGTTGGAATGTCAAGGATATTGTTGTTAGGGATACATGAGGCTGGGTTTTGGATCGTGCGTGGGTGGTCGATGGAAGGTGCAGAACTCTAAGCTATTTAGAGGCAAAGGTTGACCCGTCAAAGTGACATCATCGTCGACCTGAAGGAAAACACAACACTAAGCAGGTCAACTTGGAGATAATTCCTTTTTCCAAAAATGAATATATGCTAGTTATATCTATATAAACCATGCATGCTAACTCCTTCTAGTCCAATGAAGTGATAAACAAGAGATGGGTTCCCATTCCTATTCCTGTGTCACAAATTCAAAACCTAAGCCTGACTTTCGTAGATTATGCCAAGAGCTGGCAAACGGTCAGTAACTTCAGCCTAACGCCCCGGGAATATATACAGGAGGGACACGGCTAGGTTGTGGTGCGGTCGCGTAAGCACATGTATGTTTGTCTCCCTCGTTTCTGCTGTCCTGGTTTTTTCGCAGCTTTATTCGGGGATTATTCCCAAACTGACCAACACTGTACAGCTAATTGGGATGGTGGGTGTGTTTGGAGGGCGGATAATGTCGGGACATTTGCTGTCCATGATCGTAGTGCCGCACAAAAGAAAAAACAGCGGACTGGATTGGGGGTATCGAGCCAAGGAGTGTCATCACATCGTACCTCATACAGCAGACATATAAGACTGGAGACGCAGAGTGCGAAAGCTTAGGCCATAACAGCTCGTACATCCCACACACAAAGTCTCTCGTCCCACCCGCAACTTGCACACCACCCTTCACTGCCAAAGAGACACCAGTCCACGCCAGTGACAAACTCTGTATGGCGGCCCATGCGGCCCAATTCTCTGGCCATTGTAGGCCCGGCACCTGGACCGCTGCGCATAAAGTCTCCATCCCCACCTGGCACCCCAGTCTCAGACCCATCGCTCCAAACACGACATGTCATATCATAACTGGCGCTGAGAAGCACGTGTGACAGATGCGGCGACCAGGTTACTTTTCGGACGGCATATTCATGTCCAATCATTGCGGAGAGTGGGCCTTGTTGGGGAGCACGGATATCAAATGTGCGGATTGTTCTGTCTACGCCAGCCGTAGCGAGAATCGAGGGTCGATATTTGTTCCAGTCATGTGTGAGAGCTTCCGATGGGGGAGAAGAAGCAGGAGCTGATGGAAATCCTGGTTGTGTGGGTACAGGTGTCCTTCCAGCTCCATGGATAGGGATCTGGACGGTAAGGTGATTAGAGGCGGAGGTAGGAGTGCGCAGATCGAAGACACGGACGTATGAATCCGACGAGACGCAAGATACGATATCCGGAGAATGTGGAGAGAAGGCGGCTGAATAAGTACAGCTGTGTGTAGGGAGGGTAAGAAGAGATTGTGGCCTTGTCGGAGACCATATTTTGACAGTTCCGTCCCAACTACTGGAGCAAAATCGATCCTTGGCCACCAGGTTCCAATGTACAGAAAACACTTCCCGAGTGTGTTCTTTCCATCCTTGGATGGGGAATTCGTCTACCGTCGCATCGAATAGTTTAATGCTCCCGTCACCCGAACCGACGAGGGCTTGGTTTTCGTGAATCTCGGACCAGGCGATGTCGTATAGAGCATCTTGGGTTGTAAACCTGCAGAAAATTTATGTTAGCGCTCTGCTCAACAGCCCAAAGTCACCAGGAAAGCCCCGGCAGTACGAAACCGCAGTGGATAGTCAACTCGTCATTAGGGCAGAACTTACCATTTCAACGGAACAATACCATTCGGCGTCAAGTCCAAAATGTAGAGCCTGCCATTCCCAACCAGGCCGAAATTGGACGACGCAGCAACGGCTATCCGAGAATCGAAGAACGGAGAGTATTTCACGGCGTAACCATTGAATCCCTCCGTGCGGAACTCGAGCATGGTGCCGGGCGGGAGAGAAATGGCGGGGGAGGGGCTGTTCCCGAACTCTTTTGTTTGGGCCTGATCACAAAACAATTCCTTCAAAGATAGTAGAGATCACCGCTCTTCATCGCGTCAGTTGTAAAGCGAGTCCAGGAATTCGCATCCTCCAGCAGACGCAGGTTCGGGACGGGGCATTGGTCGTGGGGAAGTTGGATGGAGTTGGCGCTTGATATCCAAGAAAGACGCGGCTGATGAGCCGGTGTCCCAAAGCGCCGAGGTCCACACGGTTGGGCTTGGCACGGCATGTCTTACGTCAGCATCACATGGAGGCAGTCTGCCCCTGGCATATTGACCCGCTGAACAAACGGAGATTTTTTGATATTTGTATTCCTAGTTGTAAAGTCGCGGAACTAAGGACATGATAAGGCTACTTTTATCCACTCCTGGACTGCCTCCGCAGTCCGGTCACTATTCATCTCCCAAGAAGAGCGCCGACATTCCAGCTTGCTGCAGATAGCCCGACCATATAGCACGGCATGATGCTTCTGATGTTACCACAAGTACTTTATTGTTCAATAAATTGACTAACTGCTGTGGAGCGGAATCTTCAGCTTTGTAGATGCAGCGTGATCTATCACTAGACTCAGATGGGACCATCTCTTGGACTAATCTATTTCTAGATCTGACACGGGGGTTCATAGGTAATAGGGACACATGTTAATCCCTCAGGATTGTGCAGGGCCATTTCTGGTCACCGTATTTCCAAAAGGAGGCTGAAGGCTCAAGAGGGATGATTAAATGGACAAGCGTAAGCTGAGCATCAGTAATGAGCCATCCTATGGCCCTGCTTGAGAATGTGTGACGAATATAAACGGCTTTCCAATACATCGCAGGAGCGCAGCACCTGCGGATTAGACGGTAGTTTGCCAGTAAGTATTGACCTGAGGGACTGGACTGTTAATGCAAGATACACATCAAAAATATTTTGTCATCCCCTAATCCCGTTGCTAGCCATTGGGTCTGAAATTTAGACTGTAGCCACAGATCGTGATTTCTGCTCCCTGCTAATAACTTCTCAGCCTACTCACCGTTCCACTTTGTCACTGTGTTGTTCCTGCTTGAGAGCCGATGTCGGGCCGTTTGATTCAATCAATGATATAGATCTCATAACCTTCTGCGGGGAAGGACGCCCATCGGGCTTATTCAACAAGTTCTAGACGGCAGATGAGTCCACGAAAACCAAGAAAAGAATGTACTGTATAAAATAAATCGCTTGACAACGTACCATTCCCGTTAGGGCAAAGCTATGAACGAAGATGATCGGGTGGAGTTTTCTGCTCCCATCAATAGGGGTTAATTGCTCGACGTATATCTGATTTGGAAATATGACCTGACCGCCATTGCCATCATCGAGATATTCTCACCGGCGTAGAAGTCTTTTTGGGTACATGTGGGTATTTCTTCCCTTCGGCTCTGAAGCGGCGAGAAAGGGGACAAGAGCAACAAGCAGCAACAATATCTGCTGCTTTGCTTTGAAGCCAACCACAGTCGAGAGTGGTCAACGCCGAATTTGAGCTGCACTACAGAGGCAGGCGGCTTGGATTAAGTATTCTTTCCTGGATTAAGCTTAATTCAGCCGCATTCGATCTCTTGCAACGGTATATGTGCTGCACAGAACAGCTTGCGGCCACATCATTATGTGTTCGATCTTTGTTCGACCTGCGATGTCAATCTATTTCGGCCGGCTCCAATGTCGGGCACTTAACATAACCCATACACTGATCAACTGACGGACGAAAGACAGAACTGCTGTGATGCAATCCTCGTCCATCATCGTCGTGGCTACTAGTATTCAAGCAAGAATTGGAGATGAGGTTGATATTTATGTCAAAGATGTTTGCTATGTTTGCTTGCAATCAATCAGAATCACGTGACTCCGCGCCTCTCTCGTATTCAACGACGCGACTTTGACGACAACCATCAACATGGAACGAACCAGGAGACAGAAAGCATGGATGAGTCCGGGGAGGGGAGTATACGGAGTATTGTCTGCATATACATATCTTAAAGCCCTAAAGGCCTCAATAAGCAATGGACCAATTCTTGTCTCGAAAGCGTCCTCGAGTGCCCTCGCGCTCTCCGCCTCCTGTCACCACCACCCTCCCTTCAACAGAAGCAGCGGGAGCAGAAGAGGACGAAGAGGAATCAACTGACTTGAAACTGGCCATTCTTGCTTCCATATATCCGGACTTGCAGCAGGATATCCTCCTTGATGCGCTAATAGCCAGCGACGGGTCCGTCCAAACTACAATCTCAACCCTATCTTCCCAGACACCACCGCCCAACAAGAAACGGACTACGAATGGCAGTCTAGGGATACAAAGCTCACTCTCATCATTCGGCCTATCAGCAGCCAACCATTCGCCTCTGACATCCAAGTCCCTGACAAAACGAGGCAAAACTCTTCACCTATTCTCCCCCGAAGACATCGCAAAATACACCCCCTGTAGCATAATCCACAACTTCCTCCCACCAGACGAAGCCAACTCCCTCCTACTTGAACTCCTAGAAGAAGCCAAAACCTTCGAGCGCCAAAAATTCCAACTCTTCGAAAACACCGTCCAATCCCCTCACACCGCCGGCTTCTACGTCGCCACGGCTGAAGAGCAGTCCCAACAACGATCCGAATACTCCTACAACGGCAACTACCGCACAGACGTGCGCCAGCTCACACCGGAGCTACGTCGAGTATCTAAAAAGGTCCAACAGACCGTGAACGACGAGATCCAGAAGCGTATCAAATCGCATTACCCAGGGGGGCAGAAGTTGAAATACCAATCCCCACGCCAATGGGTTCCCAACGCAGCATTCGTAAACTGCTATGACGGCCCCGCCGAGAGCGTAGGCTACCACTCCGACGAACTAACCTACCTAGGCCCGCGGGCTGTAATCGGCAGCCTGAGTCTCGGCGTAGCTCGCGAGTTCCGCGTCCGCAAGATTGTGCCACCAGATGAGATAGACGAGAGTGATGGGAACGGTAGGGCCACCCCCGCCTCCGCACGCGCCGATATCCAGGGACAAATCTCCATACATCTCCCTCATAACAGCCTCCTAGTAATGCACGCCGAAACCCAAGAAGAATATAAACACAGCATTACCCCCACCTCGACTATCTCCCCCCATCCGATCGCCGGCAACAAGCGCATAAACATCACGTATAGATGGTATCGCGAGTCACTGCATCCTCGCCACACGCCGAGGTGCCGGTGTGGGATGCCGTGCGTGTTGCGCTGCGTGCAGCGGAAGCGGGAGAATAGGGGACGGTATATGTGGATGTGTTATGCAGGGTACGCGGTGGGGAAGACATCGTGTGGGTTTTTTCTGTGGGCGGAGTTTGATGAGGACGGGGAGCCGGTTTGGGGGGTGAAGGGGGAGGAAAAGCGAGGTGGTGGTAGTGGTTCTTGAGATTTATTTTTGTCTTAATGTGAACACGATACGATATTTGGATTGCTATATGTGACGAACGGAGAGTAACTTTGATTCACAATCACTTTATAATAGACACGCAGTGCACTAAACCTGACGAAAACTTCCCTCAACGTCATCAACACACGAAGCCATTGGTTAGTTACAAATAACGAAACGCCATCTCATCAAATAAACCCCCAGTTGCCCTAAACCGTGTAGCCTACTTGAAATTACCAGCTCATCCTACTACCAGAACGTATATCAGAACATGATATCTAGCAAGCCCCCATCATCGCCATCAAACGCATAACAGAACAATCGTGCCTTCGGCCCAGATAGCCACAACAATTAGTTAGAAGTTTCTCAAGCTTCACTGTTCCACCTAGATGGGATCATCCAGCGGGATCAATGGCTGATCCAATGTACGGTTCTCATCCGAAGCCAGGCCGTGGACACAATTTTCGTCACATCCTCTCACTAAATTGCGAAATGGGTTCATACTGCCCAAAGATACCGGTGAGCTGTGGACCATCTGATCCAGAGCAGGATCCACTGAGGTATGCCCACAGGCATCCCCCATGTCATTATCCCCGGTTTCATATCCCGCGAGACGGTGATCCAGGTGGCAGCTTAGGTGCATAGAGCGAATTGGCCTTGAATGACTATCAACAGCATTTTCCTGGTCATATAACTCAGATGCGTCCCGCTGAAGAGCTCTCCGGCTCTTGTCACGGACCAATGAATTCTTCTTCTGCGGGAAGAGGGTAATCTCGCATTTGTTTTCTAACCGTATCACCGCACCGTTGGAAAATGCCGAGTGATTGTATTCAAGAATTACACTGAAAAGATTTTGAGTCTCATGGTTAGATGATCCAAGCAGCCCGTGGAGTTGGTCGATTATATGATCAACGTCGGAATCCACCTGGCTTCCATCTGCACAAGTCGTATTCTGGGCGTCATTGTTAGTCCCGCGTGACGTTCCTGCGTTTTCGGAGACAGCCTTGACTTTAACCAGAATCGTCCACTTCTCTCCTGGCCGTAGACAGGCGCATTTCGGGTCTCCAAGGATGGCCTCGATGCTGCAGCCAGCCGCTCCACTAAATGATACCGATAGATCCGAAAGGAAACCAGGGTCCAGACCCATACGAAGATGGCGCATAATCTCCTTTAGATTGTCCTTTAGTGCACCGATTCCATCGTGATCTTCCTCGTCGTCAAAGCTAGCAGGCAAGTGCCAGCCATCAATATGTTCTGGAGCCCTTATCACGAGTACCGGCTCTGGAGATATTGTATGGAACCGTATCCGACTCTTTATGTTCGTCGACATTACTCTCAATGATATTGTTGAATTTGACGTCACCACAAATATATGACGGAGCGCGCCCCTGCTAGAGCATCGCATAAGCAAATTCGCTGCCTCGTGGAGAGCTTTAGAGACGCGGGTCTGATTCGGCTCATCGTGCTGTAGCCGGAAGACGTGCATTGATCGAAGCAGTCTTTGGATAACGTCGAGGTTACATGTTCCTAGCGGAAGAAGAAGCTGTAGGTTTTGTTCTGGATCAGCTGAAATACAGCCAATTGCAAGTCGGTCAATAAGCATATCCATCGAAGAAGCCACGTGAAGCACTGTATTGCATGCTCCTTTCAATAATTCTGGCGACATTGTCGCTCTGAGAAGTCAGTACATATCGACTATATCATCAGCAAGAGGGACTAACGAGTTATCCACAATTATCATAACATCCAAGGGAACATCGCAAGTCGTTTGTGTATCAATATCACCGCTCAAATTGGAGACGCTTGCAGTTATTTCCACTGCAACCCAGGTGAAAAGGTCCTCCCGAGCAGAGATCTTCATAGCATCCATCATCACATTGATGTTAGCGTTAGTAATCGGGGGAGGCCGAGCCGATCGGGCATGGACCCTTGTGCGATGTTTGGCGACATGCAAGTTAGGCCTGAAGCATGGGGGTGATTTTCGTCCAGAGGTTTGTGACCTACTTAGAGGGTTTGGCGGTGCATCATCGCGGACATTACTCTTTGACGCGTAGCGTTGGGGGTTTCCAGAGCTAGCACCGACGTAAGCACGCGGGGACTGGTCAGATATGGCAAAATCAGGGGCTGCTGGACTTGGCTGGCGTGGTCTGTTAAAGTCGAGGGCCTGAAAGACGCGTGCAAAAAGACCGCCTCTGGACGAAGCTCGTTGTAGAGTATTATTGGAGCCTACACGCCGTCCTTGGTCACTCCCCTAAATGGTTTTTTTCAGCCCTGATCTGTGCTTGAGAGTTCATGGATACATACCCTATCTGTGCTACCCATACTTCCCCCAACAGCAGCCCTAGACGCGGACAGTATTCCAGGATGAGAATAGCCACCCGTCGCGTGAGGCACGTATGAACGCGGGCTTTCTTGCTTGGGCGGTAGCGGGGGTAAAGGCGGAGCGTTGGCAAATTGTTGAGTGCGGCGGATAGCATAAGAGGAGTGTCTTCGCGGGATCGAATAAGGGGGAAGACCCCCCTTGAGTGAGATGGCCGAATCGGTTTTCAAGCGTTGTTTGAAAATGCGCAGAGGCTGCGTCGCGGGGATTGTCGCGATATCGCCGTCAACACATGGCTCAGGCATGACGTATGCAAAAAAAATAATAACACGGAGAGACAGCCACAACAGCCCTAGACGTGCTCCCGCAACTCCACGGCCGTCAGGTACATATCTTGGTCGCCGTCGCTGGATTCGGATCTCTTTGTCGATGCAGAAGAAGACGACGAGGAGTCTGATAAACAGTGGGCGTCAGAGCGGTTTCTCCTGTGGCCGATGCTGGGTGCTCGGAGACGACGACGGCGTTCACGGTATAGACTCCAGTACTCTGAGCAAGCTAGAGCGGTTGCTAGGATACTGAGGAGGATAATGATCGGTACGAGGATCAGGGCAAGCAAGATCAGAGTCCTATTTGCTTCGCCCCGTGGGATGATGGGCATGTCTGCCTTGTCTCGGTTGGCTATTTCGCTTGGGATTGGTTGTAGTCGTGTAAAGGACGATGCAACTGAGCTAGACTGCCAGTTATGAAAGCACAGATAACGCAGGGATATGCAGAAGTGATAAATCCAAGAGATCAATAAATCTTTGTTAAAGAGAAAAGGAGAACGTCTGTGTTTACAAAACGGCAAACACAGCTGAGTAATAGCCGCCTAAAGAAAGGCAAGAGCGTTCCTAATAGGTATTTTAGTAGTCCACGGGAGAGCAAGCACGGAGAAAAGGCAGCAAGATCCGGGATGCAAGAGTAGGAGGAGACAGCAGTATTTGGGCAATCAAAAGGGTATCTGGGAATATAGCCATCTAGTGTCATTATCCGAGTCGCTGAAAAGCAAGAAAGCAAACAGACTAATATCAAATGTCGTCTCACACCCCCCTACTATATAGAAGCTGGACACAGGTATCGGACTATGATGACCCCGCTTCGCTTCCTTCCCGTGTAGCAGAGATCAATTGCTCTTTCGTACTAGCGAGTATGTCATTGTCAAGTTTGGTAAATCGAATCTTCCAGATGTTAGTATTTTCCCAACCATAAATTATACAATCCTTATTGTACTCACCATATCATCGCTCCCACCCCTCGAATTACTCCCAAAAAGCACAGACTCCAGGTAGCTCGTCTCGATACCCGTCTGTACCCTCTTCGCCCAGACACCTTCCCAATTCCACTCTCCAGGGCGCCGAGCCTGCGGACTACCCCGTTTTACCTGATTATCCAACCCGTCACCTCCATCCTTATTTCCCAGTCGACGATGGGATCGCCAGGCATGCCAAGCTCCAGGGTTCCCAGCTGCCTCCAGGGGAATAGAATCCAAGATAGATTCATCATCGAATGTTGACCGGATGTAGTTCAGCACTTTCAACACTGGTACTTCAACTCGAGCCTGGGAAGCATACGGCTTTCCTGATGGCACGGGTGATGCGCGAGCAGGGGGCGATGAAACTGGATTCTTGAATGATTGTTCGCTTACGGACGATCCAACGGCTTTGGAAACCGGTGTCTTCGGCGTCGTCTCCTCTTGATCTTCGTTGATCCGCCCGTCCGACTCGTTCGTGTCGGCACCACTCACGTTCCGCGACGATGCCGCAGAGTTCGCCGCACTCCGCCGTGCCCGACCAAACCAATGTGGAAATCCATGCCGCAGACTAAATCCACCGGGAGGTAATCGCTCCTCGTCCGTCGCGCTGACCGTGTCGGTGTCAGGCGTGCCGGTGGTGAAGGTGTAGGTTGTAAGTGGGACGAGTAGAGGGTGAAAAATGTCTGTACTGAAGGTGACGAGGGGCGGGAGGTCGGGATAGGTGGATGGGAAACGGAGTTGGAAGCGTAGGATTGAGGATGCGTAGGGGCCTGTCAGGATAGGCCGATGTCAGCTCATGCCTCCGTTCGCGCTGGGACCCCTTCGCTGGATTATCACCTTTCTGGACAAAGATAACTCCCGACCACAAGGACGGATCAGTTGAGGAGATGCCCACGTAAACGCCGGGGGGAGGGGCAATCTTCAGGCTCGAGCTGCCATGGTAATCGAGCAGAGCAGGTCAGCTCTCTGCGATATAACCGCGATGGAAGAAGATATATCGCCCGACCAACTACTTACTACTCAAGGCGCAGCTGCTGCTTGCGCAATGACGGAATGCTGGGAAGCCGACAGGTCGCCATCTTTCAGCCCGGATGTCGCGGTGTGGTGATGCGACGTGCTTCGGCTGTCGTTGAAGCTGGATGCCGTGGGACGGACCGAGTCTTGGCGTTCAGGCACGGGCCGACTGAGGCTTAAAATAGATTTATCAGATTCCAAGCACAGCAACGGTTTGTCCCCTTGGCCTTCGAAATAATCTACTAGGACTGGTATTTTGGAGATTTTGGAGATTTTGGAGCGTTTATTTATTTATTAATTGTATTCTTCACAGCACCACTGCTTCAACAGGTCACATTAGTTCTATGTCCACTCCCATGGAAGTCGGAATGAAGCAGCCAAAAGCTGGTTCAGGGGCAACCGAACAGTTCAGTTAAAATAATCTTGTTGGTGCGGAGACAACCCACATTACCTCTCCCTTGCCCTACTAATTGACTCACCCTGTTCTAATGGTAGCCGCTAATAACCGCTGATTCCACGACTTCTTGTAGGTGAAACGGGAAAAATATTCTCAAGTGATGTCGTCAGTCTCCAAAAATGGGCACGATGAAGTTGGGTTCAAGGAACTGTGCAGCTTCCCGCATTTCACTGCCCCGGTGAGTCCCCTAGGCAGCAGGGCGTGTCGTCATACTGAAATGGGAGGGTTCATTGAGCCTTGCTCGGCAAAAAGCCAGACGGGAGATGGAATGCAGAAGGACAACGAAGCTGAATACTCCGATATCAATTAAATCCCGATATGTCGGTTTAACCACACCTCGACACCCCCTCCCCATCCTATTGGGATTGGCCGGGATACGAATTCCGACTTTTGAGAGGGTGTATGCACAACGACCACGAGGCAAGGGAAACAACCTGGGAATTTTTTAACTCTGTATTCAATTCGTCGATCGATGCCGTCAGATGTCTTTCAAAACCCCCGGGTTTATTCTGGGGGGCATGGCACACAATTTGAATTTGGGCGGAACTCAACACTTCATTTCTGCATGAGAGCAAGTGGTTCTGCCGCATTCCCAAGGTACATAAGGTGGTCAATCCATAGCGGTGAAAGAAATAATATTTGTAAACCCTTGAGCTGGTCCACAAGTGCCATGTCTCGGGGGTGAGGGGGGGGGGCTTGAACTGGGCACGGCTAAGAAAACGGCTCCGGGGAGCTCTTTGAATGGGTCTATGCACGCTGCGCATTGACCACAGTTCCAGCGACGCAAAGAGTATCCCAGTCATCTGCATAAAGCCAAGAGGGAGATGCGTTTCCAATTGATCCAAAGAATCTCCATTGTTGACATGCTGTTCCGAGACCGGACGTAGGCTCGAGCAAAAAGCAAGGGGAGGTCAAGGGGCGAGGACACTGCCCCCTTGGTCTCCATCTGGATGAAAGCAAGCTCGTATCCCCGTCGCGTCTGCCGGATCAGCAGACGTGTCTTCAACCACCACCAACACGGAGCTATAAAACTTCATGATTTGCCCAGGTGCCCATGATGACGAACTTGCCGCATTCGTCATAGCTTCTAGAAAGCCAATTTGGGTTCTGTTTGCCGTATTAGGCTTAGCGGTGGGGCAGGATGTCAAGAGAAGGGCGTGCCAAGACATTGCGGGGTCCCCGCCTGCTGAGGTAAGCCACTCGGCCGACCATGCGGCTGAGATGCCGGGACTCGGCATGAATTTCTCCATCCCCGACCTCGACGACATCCCATCTCCTCATCGCGATGTTTGTTTTCAGCAGATTTGCTTCATTCAATGTCCCTGTCCAACTGCGTGGTGGTGTCTTCAACATGGATGCCAAGGACGCGTTCTGGCCAAAAGCTGACAAACTCGCACCCGGCTCAATCAAAGTCTGGCGCGAAGCTGCTAGCGCCGGACTCCACTGGAGCGTATGTCCAATTGTCCAACCTTGGCTTCGACTACGAATGCGACTAGCTGGGTTGCCGCAGCGGGCTATCGCAGGCCCCTCCAAACCTCGGACTCCCTCACCAGAAAATAGTATGAAGCTGGGAGTTTTTGGTGCAAAGGGGCCTGCATCTTCCTCGCCGACTGCGGGCCTGCTTGACCTATCGGACGCAGCCTGATACGCAAGGCTAACGAGAAACTCAATGAGCTGATGTGATGACTCAATCCTCCCGTCCTCGTTCCTCAACTCTCTTCTCCCCCGCCCAAATTCCCGATTTCCTTCCTCCGCTCAACTCAGAACAGGCAAATCCGAAGCAGAACTGCCTCAATTTGCGTTGTTCCCTTGGTATTTATCCTCATTTATTGCACCGGCTGCAGCCTCGTCTCCCCATTGGAGTGGGGACACCGAAAGACTTTCTGCGGGAACGATCCCAGCATGGAGTATTTCGACTTCGAGCAAGCTGCCCACGATGACGATGTGGCCTCTGATTGCCCTGTGATCGATGACTCCGACGCTGTAGCGAGAGACGCCGCCGTCTCATTTGATAAAGATCTCGCTACTGCTGATCCCCTCCCACCTCAAACCAACAGTGCCAAAGAAAGAGAAACAACCCCTCTTCACCTGGACAACGGTGTCTACCCTGTCGCCCGTGCCAAAGAACCTTGCGATCTATGTCGAGCCCGGGGCCTTGACTGTTTCATGGCCCAGAGAGGTGTGATGCAGAATAACGGTTGTACGTGCTGTATCTCGCTCTACCGCGAATGCAGCTTCACCCACGCGAAGCCCAATAGGAAGTATATGGACACCTTACACGTTGTCTCCGAAGATACCTACGTACCAACTGGGAGCATAACGGGCAAGAAGGCTTTGAGGTCCTTTGACGGGGGTGCTACCGGCACAGTCTTTGAAGAGCTTGATCCTAGAGTGCGAAAGAGCGGCGCCAGATTTTCACGAGAAGCCGTCAGGATCCTCAAGTCGTGGCTTTCGAATCATATCACCCATCCCTACCCGACAGACGAAGAAAAGAACGAGCTCAAGCTGAAGACCGGGCTAAAGCGGAGCCAAATCTGCAATTGGCTCGCAAATGCTCGTCGCCGTGGTAAAGTCCGGCCTACACCTCGCGATAGTTCTCCTCCTCCTGGCGCTTCCAAGGCTTTGAACATACCTGGCAAAAGACTGGATCCGGGAATAGATATTTCCCACCTTACCCCTTTCGAACGTTGGAAGTACTCTCCCCCGGAAAACGAACCGGCCGCAGCCACCGATATTATTCGAGCCATGGAGTCTACGCCCTATCCTCCTGGGAAAAACGCAGCCCACCCAGGGCATGTCCGTTCGTATTCACGGAAGACGGGCTCGAGTAACGACGGGTCTAGCAGTTTCTCGAACGTTATGCACCCCCCCTCTGTCAGCAGCTACAGTTTGAGTTTGGATACAACAAAGTCAAGCATATCGGACATGTCATTTGCATCAGCGTTTTCCCATCGTTCATCTCGCGCTTCATTCAATTCAATGGATGCGAAGGAACGACGAAGACGCCGCCACAAGTCGGCTGTTGGCCAGAATACCTTTCAAAAGGCTCGTGCTAATAGCTCGCGGATTTTTCAATGCACATTCTGTTCTGATTCTTTTGCTACCAAGTATGATTGGCAGCGCCACGAAAAATCGTTGCATCTTGCACTAGATAAATGGATTTGCGCACCACAGGGTGGAGTCCTGTCGTTGAATGGTGTTCTAGTTTGTGCTTTTTGCAGAAGCCCTAACCCCGATGACCGGCATTTGGAGACACACAATTGTAATGCCTGCCAGGAAAAATCCATACAAGAACGTACTTTCTACCGGAAGGATCATTTAAGCCAGCACCTCCGTTTGATGCACGACATCAAGATTTTTCCGTGGATGGAAAGCTGGAGAAGTGTCACGACTGAAATCAAATCTCGATGCGGATTCTGCTCATCAACTTTCACTACATGGAAAGATCGCGTTGAACATCTTACCGCTCATTTCAAATCTGGTGCCGACATGTCACAATGGAAGGGGGATTGGGGGTTTGATCCATTTGTCCAGCGCCTTGTTGAAAACGCCATGCCTCCATATCTAATTGGCCAGGAACATAAACTGTTAGATCCATTCGTCGCTCAGGGGCCAGCAAAAATCATGAATGGGGACTCTGGCACTGCGTCTCCCAACATTCCAGTGCCTAGGGATGCAAATTGCTTCCAGCGGTTGACTGTGGAGCTTTCCGCGTACATTGGGCGTCATGTTGGATTAGGCACCATCCCTACCGATTCAAATATCCAAGACGAAGCCCGGAGAATAATATACGGATCCGACGACCCGTGGAACCAAACTTGCGCTGATAATCCGGTCTGGCTCTCAGTGCTGAAGCGAGATATTGGACTCTGCGACCTCCCTGAAGTCGAAGACATCCGACTGGATGATCTGGGAATGCAGCCGCCATACGCCGCACCCGGCTTGACTCAACCTCCCAAGCACAATTTTCCTATGCTCCAGCCACACTTCAGCAGTTCCGGTTTCAACAGTTCGGGTTTCCAAAGCCCAACTTTCCATAGTAACGGGTTCAACTCCGGTGCTCCGAGTGTCCACGGCAGTTTCATGGACAGCATTGCTGACAGCGTGGGTGTTTCCTCAGCTAGTGCTGCAGGTGGCTGGCCGGGTCTAACTACCTCCAACACCCTGTCCTCCTCTGCTCCCGTCAGCGCGGGACTTGACACATTATCCCAAATGGGATTCGACGCACAGTTCCTCCATCACTTGGATGACGGGTCCGGGGATGTAGGTCTGAATATCGACGATATGCATATCGACGGACTTGATTTTGGAGGCGACCCAGGAGCCGTGGGCCGTAACAGCATCTGTGGCCCACCTCCGTCATTCAATATGGCGGCCTCAGTCCCCATAGATATCCCTTCGTCGTCTGTGCCCGTGACAGGGGTCGAGTTTATCTCGACATCGTTTGATCCCAGAGCACGAAATGTGTTTGATGATCACTTTGATAATATGGGTTAATCATGGCGTTGGGTGCCTGGGAGATTGTTCGGAAGTCCTCGATGACGTGGTTTTTGGTTGATGCACGACTTTTTGCGGGTCAGATGTTTCAATTTGATTTTAGAGAAGGGCTTTAAAAAGAATTGGAAGGGGAAAGAATGGGAGGGGGAGGAATCGCGATACCGCAACGGCAGACCCAACGATACCTTCTGTTTGGTTGTGATTGAATTGATAGACGGAGGGAGCAAAACTAACGGCCGAGAACAAAAAAATTTATCAAAAGAAAACACAGAAAGCAAAACTTCAAGGAGTTGATTTCAACATGTCGTCGACCCTTGTTCATTTCCTACCCGCCTTATTTCATGTCCTCTTGGTTTTGTTTCATTTTCTGCATGTCTTCCATACCTTTCCGTCAACACACTTCAACACGGATATACCTTTATCTGTTTCTGTATCTTCCCTTATTTTTCTTGAAATTTCAACTGTGAGGCGTTTTTGGTTATCGCTCGTTCCGGTCTCTGTGTCCGATTTATTTACGATGAGGAGAGCGAAGGATGAAAAAAGGAGCAAGCCATACAATGCGACGGTACAAATTTGCAAGTGAAGTACAGTGTTTGGCACGGAAGATGGTAGAGCGTTTGAGGCGTGAGATGACTTTGATTTTCATGGCACTTTAATTTACATATATACCTCCACTCTACTCAATGGCAATGGCAGTTTTTGTTTTTATCTTTCCATGCATATGCAAAGCAGTATAGATGTGTATGGCATGAACGTTGGTAAGCTCATACTACAGGTAAAGCGATGAAGTTGAACAGTGTGCCATCTCTATTTTCTAGAGAGGGAGGGTGGATAGCAAACCTTGGAAAAAACGCATACACACCCCGAATGAATATCCAAATATCCAAACTCGGCATTAAATCGATTCGTCACGCCGTGGGGTTTGATGTGGTGAAAGGGTCTGTTTGGGAGGGGTTGTTGGGGAACATCATCCCCTTTGCCTTCGGATAGACATAACAGCTTTAAAATGATCTATATTTGATAGGCCGGACTTACCCAGCAGGGAGCCCACGGGTGATAAAATATGATTGATCAGAGGGAGTAGTATGAGAAGGGGACCGCAGAAATAATTACCACACTGGATATGGAGAATAAACTGTTTAACCTGTTGCGATTCTGAAATTTTTAATAGAAAACCACTTCACTTTTTGTCGTGCTGCTTGGACTCCTGTGGCGGGTTCAACTGTTTCAATGCAGCTACTATCATTCGATTTAACAATTCAACTCCGATCCAACAAGAAATCAGGAATAGGGTAGAGTATAGAAAAATAAGGGAGACAAAGAGTTATGGAACGATGATGACACTGATGATGATGATGATGATGATGATGATGATGATGATGATGATGATGATGATGATGAT
>JANTQH010000132.1:73643-92192 GCA_032988465.1 Onygenales sp. PD_10
ATGATGATGATGATGATGATGATGATGATGATGATGATGATGATGATGAGCAAAGCATTGATCCTGCCTTTCAGATCTAGCAGTCACATCATATAATCCCGCCAACGCCAAAGGATAGAAGTTGACTGCAGAATATTCTGGAAAAGGGTGAAGAATCTAGAGTGAGAATAGAGTTCGGGACGGGAGGGCCTGACTCGCTTAATTAACTGGAATAGGGAGCAAACTAGCCTAATCAGGCTAAATCAGCGGTTCCCCACGGCTTGGCGGATATGCGGGTTCTCGGCCCGCATCGGGTTTGACCCGAGAACCGGCTGTTTCGGGGCAACTTACCCCTGATTTTCATCCCGACCCGCGAAACAAACAACACTGTTTTGAGATATACCAGCTAGCCATGCAGAGTGCTGCTATTCTGGCACATGAAAACAAGGCTCCACGAACTCCCAATGAGAAACAGAAGCGCAAGCCTGAAAGAAGAAGGTTTAACTTTCAACACCACAAGGCTCCTCTTACACCAGAGCGAGGATCAGCAACGGCTTGTGTAGTTGTTGCTTAATTTGCCAATCTGTCCAATAGCGGTTGGTGATATAATCCACTTGCCACTTGGTGATACATAGCACACGTTGTTCTAACAAACTAGTTAACCAGTTATGCTTATTAGATTACATAAACCTCCACAGAGCCTTATATTAAGAGTTGGAAGAGACGTCCCGTTTGAATGCGGCATCTTCTCTCTTAATATATTTACCGGGGAAATGTGGGCCGAGTTTCCGAATTATGGGGCAAACGTTCAAAGGAGGGAGATCATGAAACGGTCGTCCAATTATCCCGAGTCGGAAACAGAGGGAAGAAGCGACTTCAAAACATAAATACCTTCTTCACCTCGCCGTTTCCCTGAAGACCACTTGCTTATTACCTGACAACTCCTTTCCTCAACCCACGACAATCCATATATCCGCAACAATGATCTGGCAAACTGCTCTTCTCGCCCTTGCGCTCTCTTCCTTCTCCTTCGCCCAGGTCACTGAGGACTTCGAAGGCGGTTGGGACGAAGCTGCATGGCCAATCTACGCGCCCGATTGCAACCAGGGCGGTACAGTCGCCCTTGATAGCGCCGTCGCCCATAGCGGCACAAATTCTATGAGGGTTGATGGTGCGGGTGGCTTCTGTGGACACATTTTCTTCGGCACGACGGCAGTCCCCAGCGGTGATCTCTTCGTCAGAGCTTACATGTACGATTTTTTGGAAGGGCAAAGCAGTTCTATACTTTAAATGTCGAGAGGCTATGCTAACATTCGTCCTCCTCCAGCCAAGCCTCCACGGCTTTTACTGACGCCCACGTCTCTTTCATCACCATGACTGACGACGCCCAAGCCGCTAACAAGCATCTTCGCATTGGTGGCCAGAGCAAAATCATGATGTACAACCGCGAGTCCGACGATGCAACCCTTCCCGACCTCTCACCAGATGGCATCGCTGCCTCCACCCCCCTGCCCGCCGGCACCTGGGAATGCTTTGAATACCACTTGGGCGCCGATGGTACCATTGAAACTTGGTTGAACGACGAAGCTATTGCTGGCCTTACCGTCGGGCCGGGTATCGAGAACCCCAACGCCGGCCAGTGGCAGAACAGCGACTACACTCCCAAAATCACTGGGGTCTACTTCGGTTGGGAGTCGTACGGTGGGGACACCAACACCTTCTGGTATGACGATATCGCCATTAGCTCGACTCGTGTTGGATGCTCTGATGCGGCTCCTCCCGCTTAAACCTATTTACCAACAACCCGGCTACCCTTGAGCACCGGAATTCTTAAATATGAACAAGATCCACAATTACGGCGGTGGTGGCGTGGCTTGGATTTCGAATGTTCTATAACTCTCATATGTTCATATCCCGAAGCGTGCCATTCGCGTGCTTCTTGATTCCGCTTTTAATGAGAGTTCCTAGTCTTATAGCCCTTGCACCGCTTAACAGGAGCATAGGACACTTCCAATCGAAATCAGCCATGACAGGGTCCTATGTCCCTCGCCCACACTAGTATGTATGAAGAATCATTTAAAGATTATAGCTTTGCATTCCATGCTTCTTCTTTTCTCTTGTGTCTAGTCTTATGTGAACGCGAGATATTTAGGTAGGCAGCCCACTACTCCGTGTGAGTGACTCTCCTAGCCGGATAGTTAACCACATTTTGGCTGCGTTTCACTTTTCGATTCAGAACCTGAAGCCTTTCGCCTGCCATTCAAGATAAGAATTTGCAAAGTTTTCCTACACGACCATAGGGTCTTGACAAGACGTGGAGCTTATTCCCAATGCTAAAATTTAAGTAACAAGACTGTTCGTCCGAGTACTTCGCCGTCATCGAGCTGTCATCTCGTCAACCGCCATCACCTCAGCACTCCTCCTCAGTCGGTTGGTATCTGAATGAAGCTTTTCGTCCCGCTCGGCGCTCAGGCAATGGACGCCAAATGCGTTATCACCCTCCTTACTGAAATCGAGTCCAAGAATGAACAATCATGTCAAGAGGGCATCGCTCTCAAGGATCTTTTGCACCATTGGCTTGCACCTTGTCCTCGTGCAATCACCAGAAATTGAACACGGCATCTCCCAAGACGATCAGTAATCTTGTATACTTGGTCGATTCTACAACTGGAACTCTATTGTTTATATAGTTACCTTGTGCCGGCTGCCGGCACTTACCCATGACGGAACGACCAACGGTTGTCTCGGCATAGTTCCTCTGCAGTGACGGAGGGCGGAGGCGACGCCAAGGACGGCGATTGCTGTCCAATCTCGGAGATAAGAAATTGGAGGCGAGGAGCATAGATATATCTCCGGACTTCTAAACAGGACACAGGACGCGGCACTGAGCTATCATTCATATTATTCACATGTGTCCACCACTAGGCATGGGATTCTGATGTGGATAATTAATCATTGGCCATGATTAGTATTGGCAGTTGATGTGATGTGGTTGTCGGCACGGGCACGGAATGCCGTTGCCGTGCTCGGCAACGGCATTCGGCGCGGTTTCTTTCGGCTACGTATATTGTCGTCATGGCTCGATCAGGTGGTTTTGCAGGGAGATACGAAACATATTTCTTCGAATGAGTTTTGATTCCGTAATTTCGTGAGGGGATATACTACAATGCATCAGCAATCGATTATGTGATGTACATCATATCAGACAGGGGTTACAGAAGGAGTATCTATATAACACAAGTTCCAGTTTATGGCACTGTGCATCTGCACATCACCTTTTTATTCATCAAGCTATCCCTTAGTGATTCAAAGTCACATGATCAATTGGAGTCCTACATTAAGGCCTGTATAAGGCCTATATAAGGCCTGAACTGAATGAAAAATAATCTCAGAGATTAAAAAAAGCCCCTGACCTACTGCAGAATGAGATGCTATAGGGTAAGTCTATGAAATACTAGATTAGGGGCTAAAGAATAGAACTCTATAATTAAGAATTATCTACTTCTTCCTCTTTAAAGATTCTATAGAAGATTTATTAGTATTACTATTAGAAGAAGAAGAAGTATTCTTAGTATCAGAGTCCTTCTAATTATCATTGGAGGAGATAATAGAGGCCTCACCCTCTAAGTTTGAACCCCCAGAAGATGTTGAAGATTCAGCATCAGATAGGGATAAACTCAGAAAGTGTAGCCTCTTTCTTCTCTTTAAAGACCTTATGGCCTGATCTGATATATATAGGAATAGCTTACTTAATGTAGCATTCTCACCATCTTTTTCTTTTTCTTTATCAGTATTTATTCCTATATCTCCTCCATCTTCAGCAGCAGATAGTAATAGGAGTAGAGATCTTAATAAAATTAATAGAGGTTTATTAGTAAAGAAGATAGCAATCTAAGAGGCACTTAGAGTTATAATAGTAGAGACTTTATGTCACTTAGTGGCTCTATCACTGGAGGAAAGAAGGAGTAAGTTAGCAAATATAAAGTAAAAGATCAGATGAGAAGATATACTAAATAGAAGTTACTAAGTTAGTAGAGCTAGAGCTAAAGATAGTAGAGACACTAATATTATTTAAATAGGTAAACTACTTGATGATTATAATGAGAAATCTTTTCCTTCTATAGATAAAAAACCTAATAATATCATTGCTGATAGAAATTAAATTCCCAATATATAATAAGAAGATATAGCTTTAATATAGAGATTCTGGGAAGATGTAATAAATGTTAAAGACTCTAAACTTAGAGTATTTATTACCACTGTAGCTCTCATAAATTTTAATGATAATCTCAAAAATATGATTAGAATAATCAGCAGGCATATCATAATGAGCAATATAAATAGTAATAATAGATAAAGATAGGCTATTAGAGCTGATACTAGCCTCTATATACTTAGAGAAATTGATAGTCTCAGAGCTTAACTGAGGATAAAAAGATGAGACTACTATAATGATATTAAATGTAGTAGCTATATTAATTGTAGGAACATACTTCACAGCTAGAGTACTTTCAGCCTGAATAAACATATTCTTCATGAAATTTAGCTAACTAAGATTATAGATCTGAAGCACTATAGATAGCTCTAACTTAACCTTGAAACTCAGGATGTCATGAAGGATAGTAGAGATAGTAAAGCTATTAACCTTAATATTTCTATCTAATGGAATATGGCTGTCAAGGTTGATGATAATAAAACTACTGAAGATAAAGATATAGATCTGAAGCTAAAACTAAGATATTATAAGAAAGATAGAGAGATACAATGAATTTAATAGAGAGTTAAAAAAAAAGAAGTAAAGAGGCTAGATATAGGCATTAAAATTAAAAGTGAAGAACTTCAGGATAAATCATATTATTTATAACCTAATGGTGATTTACACTACTTATAAGCACTAAGATCTAATGGCAATTCATAGCATATAAGAGAGTAATATAGAGCTAACTGTGCAAGAAAATTGAATCTTAAAGATTAATTTCAATATAGCTAAGTAATTAACCCTGTGATTTGTTGATTGTCATTGCAAAAGTAAGCTATATAGGAAACTAAAGCTAAACTATTATAATTATAAAATCCTTTATATTACTTAACAATTTGATTTGATATAGAAGTCACATCTTACTATCAAACAGCCTACTATTCAATTAGACCTTTAAATACTGGGATGAATAAGTAAGAAGGATCATGCAGAATCCATTGCAAATATCATGCTGTAGGTTCAGATTATACATACACATAAGAGATATATTTTATTTGATTTATAAAATTAAAGGCTAGATTAATGAAATATTCTAAGCATGCATGAATTTCTATGTAACCTTATAATACTAATCATCATTCTATTTACTCACATTAACTAATAGATATTTAATAGGCTTATCAGGTAGATGATCCAGAAGGTCCTCATTAAGTCAAGTAATAGTATTATTAGTAGGTGTGAGAATTACCTAACCTTGAAAGTAACCCCTCTAATGAAATTAATTCTGTAGACCTAGATATACCTAATCAACAAACTAATTAATCTCAGAGGTCTGATGTAGCTTAGAGAGGATTAGCTGATAATCCTGAAGAGCTATATTATATAATATACTAGCTAATCAATCTGCAAAGAATCTGCCTTCAGGGGTAGCAATCAAAAGGTACATATTCTAGTGAAGATGAAGTATATAGAGGAAGAACTAAATCTTAACATGCTACATGCAGATATTTATAATGTCATTCTGCATATTATAGAGGATAATGAGCAAGGTCTACTAAAAGTTACCACTAAAGATGATTGAAATATCACTAAAGTTATTACTATCTTTAGGCAAATCAGCCTAGAGATTATGAAGAGTCCAATTGATTATATTAAAGATGTAGCAGTGAGTCATTGAAGTCTCATTCTAGATGATGAGAGAGGTCTGATGAAGAAGCTCAGCTAGCTGAATATTATATGATATATTGTAAGTTAATATAGGCAAGATGTTAATAGGGATATAGAAGTACTTATAGGTAGTATGACTATTAGAAAGAAGCTGAGCAGTAATACTTATACTAGTAATATAAAGTATAATCTGATTTAGAGACTATAGATAATTAGTAAGAGTATTATAGATAAATATCTTATCTATTCTATTAGAATTATTAAGAAAGAATATTATATTATAAAGATTAGTATTTAAAGCTATAAGAATAGTATTATAAATTAAATGCTAATTTACATTGAACTGAGCTTTACATTCCTCAGCTCTGACAGCTAGTATCTAATAGTTATAAGCAAGCTTCTGTGTGATCAGAGGGTTACTATCCTTCTCTGACTCCCACTTATGATGTAGCTCTGGCAGGCCCCAGGTTTAAATATCCTCTAACTTAAGGCCCTTCTAGGCAAGCCCCTTTCAGATAAGATGAAGCCTATAGTTAATAACTAACTTATAGAGGGTTCAGTCATCAGATAGATTATAGAAGTAGGCTTTAAGAATGAAGTTCAGATTATTAGTAAATAAGGTTGAAAAATAGGTCTAGATGTCAGTAATAAATAATAGGTCAGTATAAATAATAATGAATATTAATATTCTCTAAAGTATCCTCTTAGTTTCCATCTCTAAAGCCTCCTTAAAGGTATATTCCCACTTGTTATTACACTGAATGATACCTCTTGTGTAGTAGATCTCCTAAAAAGTATTCTATTTGATGTCAGCAACTATTAGTAAGTTATTGAAAGATTTAGACCCCCTTCAGATAGTAAGTAAACAGTGCAGATAGTATATATCACCATGAAAAAATATAAGAAAATACATCTATTTTATAATATTATTAATAGAATGCTTCTTTCAGCACTTTCAGCATAAATTCTTTAAGTCTCAGGTGAAATAATATGGCATGTTATGATATAGATAGGTAGATTTAGAATTATTATAATTATACTTAAAGAAAGTAAGTAGGTAAGATGTCTAGCTGTTAAGATAGTTAAGAATAACTTTATAGGGCTTCTTAAGGTTATATATGATACAGTGTCTATCTAGAAGGTAGATGATGAGGCTCATATTCTCAGGATAATAATTTTCTACACTGAAGCTTAGAGCCTGTCAGGCTACCTCAATACAATTAATATAGTGATTCAGATAGTACTCATGAATCTCATTGTTACTCATATTAAAACTAATAGTGACATAGTTGGAACCCTTTATAATATATTTATAAAGATATTTAACTGCAGAGATGTTGACATAGCATTTAATATTAATATAGATTTTATACCTTTAAGTTAAATAAGAGTTATGAGAGATGACCCATTCATTATTAACCTCAATAGAGCTGACCTTATCTGAGTTATAAGTAAAATAATAGCCACTCTCATAATAGTAGTATTAAGAATATTATGATTAGTAGATAATTATCTTCTCAGTAAAAGGCTTAAAAAACTACTTAGTGTAATAAATCTTACTATTAACATTTCTCTTATAGTAGGAAGCATTAGAGTTGAAATATGAACTACAGAGCCTATATAATAGCTATTTAATAATAATATTATAAAGTAACTATCTTTCTAGCCTCTCAGAATCTGATACCTCAGCAGACACAATATCATCTATTCTCTCAATAAAATGTAGGTTATCTTCCAGCTAGTATAAAGTGTAAAAGTGAGATAGCTCTTTTTTCTAATACTTAATTATCTGAATGTAGGTAATATATTTACTCAGAGTATTACTCTTAATCTCATAAAGTAGGGTCTGATTCTTCATATTAAAAACCCTAGCAATCAAATTAGGCTAGTTATTCTAATACTATATAGACTCCCTATTATCATTATAGAGAAGCTCAGACTGAATCTCCTCTTACTCAGAGTTTATAGTAAAGGTAATAAATAGAGCAGGCTTGTAGAAGTAATGCATTAAAGCCATGAAATTCTAATAGATATTTTAATGATAATGAGACCTCCTAATGAACTAAGTAAGTAGTATACTACAACTAGTATTACTAGTGTTAGTATTATTTTGCATTTGAAGCTGGGAAGAGCTGTAGAAATTCATATAGAGCTTTAACTAATTATAGAGGTAGAATTTGAGTCTAAAGTTATTAATAGCTAGCCACATTAGTGTTGTTTTTTTTCGGGTTCAGGTTGAAAAACTGCCTCAGGTGCCCACCTGAATGGGTTCATGGGTTGGATGTGTTTGGCTAAACCTGAAAAGTCAGGTTAGCAGGTTAGAATGGGGCAACCTGTTTGACCTGCTGCAGGTTGCCTTAAAGAGCTAGTGTGGATTTAATTGCTAAATTTACCTAAAATGAATATTTATGCCTGCATATTTCAGAAGGTATATGCACAATTTTGCAGAACATGTCATGCAATATAGATATATATTGAATTTAGTAAAATATTAATATAAATAAAGATGTATAAAATCAACATAAGTTCAATTTTAACTATCTAGAAGATAACTGAAAACACTATGTATGAGATAATCAAAAATACTATGTAGGAGATAACTGAAAATAACAAGCCTATTTACATCCATTTATTTCACCTCTGGTTGTAACATCAACTTGCCTACTTCTATATGGATGAGTACTCTGAATCTTCAATGCACATATTAATCTCCTCAGTTAAAGAGTCCTGACAACCTAGTTAAAGAATAGCCCTTTTGATTTTCAACTTGCTTATAGATTTCAAAAACATTGTAACCCTCATCATCTGAATGTTCATCTAACTCATGGAAATCCTCATCTAAAGACTCATGTAATGCTGAATCTTGATCTGGTGGACTATATAAATCAGATCCTCATCAAGCCAACTTTTTCTTCTCCATCTGGTTGTATTTAGCTGAGGCCATGAAGACAGGTTCATTCATATCATATCAACTGGGCTGTTAAATGTAGAAGGGAAGGTTAATGTTATTAGGAATTCATAGAAATTTAAGTGCCTCCTTGCCAACCTGATAAATTGCATTCATTATAGTAGTATAATTCTCAAAAGCTCCTCTATAGCCCATTCTCTCCCTTAAGTCATGAAACTTTGGGAATATATTATACTGTTTTCCAATCATTACCCCAAGAGATCAGCTGAAATCATGGAAGTGGTCTGATGAGCCTATATAAAGAGAATTGGAAATATAGGTTAGGCATGAAGATTTAATGTTATTATAGATAACATAAGGATCTAGATTATAGGTCAGTATCATCAGTAAATAAACATTATATATAAAGAGAAACATACTTTTATGTCTGCAAATACAGTTCTCTAGATCTTGAATGTATTTGCCCTGCTCAAATAGAGCAAACATGAGAACAGTATTCAATTTAGTAGTCTAATAGTAGTAGAATAGAATCTCTCATTTAATCATACAAGCCTTACAATTAAGATCACAGCCATGTTTTATACTCTCATTAGCAAGTAATATAGTGTAACAAGCACATGAAGTAGTACCTTCAATATCTGCCTTTTATATGGAATTGAAGAGTTGATGATGAAATCAGTCCTCATTAGTGGTGTAATCTCCACACTAAGATGATGGATTAGGCAGGTTTCCCTTATTAATAGTAATAGTTGCAGGATGAAGGAAGCTTTTCCTGTTGGTAGTGATAATTATAGAATAGGGGAAGAACTCTATATCTACAGTAATGAATAGAGTTAGAAGATGGGGTTGAAAGACAGGCTTGAAAGATAGAGTTTAGAGATAGTGTTAGAGGATGAACTCAAAAGACATTGATATTCTGAGATGTCAGAGAAAGACTGTTGTTATTTAACTATAATGACTGGATGCTTACTGAGATTTCAATTTAGATAGAGAAAGGCTGGGCAGACAAGCATCACAATATAGTATTATATTTAGAGGTTAAATTATATAAAATCACCACAATGAACTGAGGTTCATTGTGATATATACAAGCCATAATTAAAAAGTAGACTTTATCATACTATTATTCATCACACTCAGGCCTTATCCTTCAAGTCACATTGTAGAGTGTTACTTTGTCTACTCTATAAAGCAGGCAAGGAAGTATTAACTTCTATAAATCACAATGATCACTAAAGATTCTAATTAATAAATTCAACCTAGATTCAAACTAATAAAGACATTAGTTACAACTGCTAAGAAAAGACTGGACTCAGAACACTAGATATTAACTTAGAATATGTAGCTATTCTCTCATTCTTAATCTTCTCAATATATTTATTCTTAGCTCTGGATAAGAAATAGCCTTGCCTATATTCATCTTAATTATGTGTTTTTAAAGGATGCTATGACTCATCATCTGATAGCTTGCTCAATTTTTGAAACTCTTTGTCTGAAGACTCATCCAAGATTAGAATATAAGCTATAACTAGAGATACTAACTAAATCAGCTGTTATTTCTTTTTTTACTGCTCCACTCTATTCTATGTATTTAGAGCAATGATTATCATAGCCTCTACATCATATCAGCCTGGACATTTAATGTAAAACAGAAGGTTCACCTCATTATTAGCTCATAAGAACTTGACTGCCTCCTTGCCTACCTGATGAATATAATTCATGGCTGTGGAAGCATTCTTGAAGAAGTTGTAATTTATTATTCTTTATCTTGTCTTATGAAATTATGGAAATGCATATTAGCTGTTGATAATCTAACTCAGATCATAGAAGAACTGGTAAAAGTAGGAAACTAAAGCACAGGAATGCTACTAAGACTTTAAAAAGAATGTGTTTTATTCACATTAATACTCTATATCATTCATCAATTAGTAATGCCATTAAATAATAAGGGTTAGTATAGATAAATATATGCTTATACACATCAATCACTTGCTCTAGTTCTTGTGTGTATTTTATTTGGTGGTGCAAAGTAAAGGTGAGCATGATGTTAAGCTTCATTGACTGGTAGTATTAATATAGAATCTCCTATTTAATCATACAAGCTCTACAATTAGAATTACAGCTATATTCTATTCTTACATTAGCAAGTAAGATCAAACCAGATGTATATATAGCAGTACCTTCCATATCTGCATTTCTCATACCATTAAAGGCCTGATAGTGGAACCACTCCTTCTCAGTACACTCATATTAGCTAAGTAGGGTGTCTGGGATTTCCATGCTGGTAGAGGGTCCAGAGGTGCAAGGTGAGTACTGCCTGTTAGTGGAGAAGAGAGAAGGATGGAGGATAGATAATTCCAGATTAAGGAAGAAATAGTATCATTATTTAACCTCAGTAGGCAGACAGATGGAATTCCAGTTTGAACTGGAAAGAACTGGGCAAATAAGCATTATAATGTAGGAGCCCTTTCATGGAGAGAGTCATATAAGATCATTATAATAAATTAGGGTTCATTATGTAGCATGCAAGCTACATCCATAAAGCAGTCTTTATAATAATATAATTAGTAGTAATGGTTAATCATTCATGATCTTCTATTAATCAACAAAAGCCTGAAAAATTCCAATTAATGAATTGAACTTAAGTTCAAATAAACAAAGAATAATTATACATGAGATCTGGTATTTTCCATGCTAATATAAATAAGGGAAGAAGGATCTAGAGATAACAAGCAACATCCATTGACATTATTATTGAATGGGAGTATATCAATTATTAAAGGTAAAGAGTATGAGGTAGATGATGATATTATTTGACAAGCTACATTATAAATATAGATGTTCTTGTACTAGAGCAATTTGTATTAAGAATTGCACTTCATATAGAGAAGGTGAGGATATTAGTAGTGATAAATGATAGTTAGTGCTACCTGGAGATATATATATATATATCTATTACTATGATTCAATCAGAATGCATCAATGAGAGAGATAAACTGATATCTGAATATAAATCTGAGTTAAACAGGAATGAACCTAGGTTTGATCATAAAACTTACTAAAAAAAAAAGATGCTATAAATAAATTGGTTGGATTCTATATACTGTAAGAGAGATGTTAACAACAAGACAATCATGATAGTTTATAGACAGTATTTACCTATTTTATTACCTTCCCAATCATTATGATAGTGGTTTCTGGAGTAAACTGCATCATAGACTGAACTGCACTGAGTATTCTAGTTTTATATAAGGGTAGTCTATCTTTCTCTCTACTGTTTTTTTCCTTCCTTAGTAATTACACTTGTTTGAGTCCCCTGACTTCCATTTTCTTTTTATTTCATAGTTTTTCAGATTGCACTATGTTGAATTCAACATCCTCTACTTTTCAGTAAGTTTAAATTGAACTTAAGTTCAATCTATATATACACTTTAAATTGCATATATAAATATGTGTACTTATTAACCTTAGTAATACTAATATATTTAGTTCTGATATATATCTATAATGATGAACCTACTAGGTGAAGATTCTTCTAGCCTAGTAGAAGATAGGGTTCTATTTGAGGTAAGTAAATATAAGTACTATATTAATCATATGTTACTGAGCATTATCATAGTAGATGTTTAGGGCCTTAATACTGAATGACTATATAAGGCCTGCAACCAAGATCTCAGGGAGGATCATGTGAAAAAACTTATTTTATCATTTAAAATAAAGAGTGTTGAGTGATGTGGGATCAACACACATATAAAAGTGATCTTACTACAGTTAGACTTTGAATTTTACTTCAAAATGTATGAGAAGGAGTATAAAGATGATTCTTAATATGAGTGTGCTGTTGTAAATCTGCAGAATTTTAGCCTCCAAGACATTAATAAACTTGTAGTTTTTGATATCAATTAAGAAATCAACTTTACTTTCTCTATCCTCAAGACAGGACAGCACTAATGTGCTATACTGATTGAGTACAATTAGGAACTATCCAGTAAAGATGTGAGTCTACTCTATTAGTATGAATTAAACCTAGATTCAATACTAATCATTGTATTTTTCAGCATTCATACATGTGAGCTGTTGAAATCTATAATCACACTTTACTATATAATAATGCTGATGTACTAGACTCTTTACATGTAAATAAATATAATATCTATAGAGTTAATGATGATAGTAATAGCTTTTATGAGATCATAAGTGTGTTAGATGTAAAGAGTAATTGGGAATGAGCAAATTTGCTTAAAAATGAAATTACTCTCAAATAGTGGATCACCTGCACATTTGGGATGAATATTAAGAATAGTAGTTGCTAAACTACTATTCTGTGCAATGAGATAATATGTAAAGTATTTATTATATATATATTGATATCTTATGACCACAAGACTTTTACCATCAGCCTGATGAATAAGATTATTAGAGTAAAGATAGATAAAGTGAGTTAATTCATTTCACCTAGAATTTATAAACATCAAAATTAAACTTAAATTAGATTTAGATACTAATATTTCACTACTACTTTCTTTACTTCTGCATGATATTTAAAGAGTTACTACTGAAGATTCTCACTCTAGATATTAAATAGCTAGTTTTTTTCAGTGTGCTGGCTCATGATGATATCCTCTGTCCTCTATTTTTCCTGAATAGCAATGATCTCACTGCTAGGATCCTTAAGGGTAATTTATCTATTAATAAAAAGTATTTTCAATAGGAGTCTAAAGGGGTGACCCTATCTTACATGAATCCTCCTTATAAACATAAAGGAAAAACCTATGCTATATGATGACCCAGATTTCTTGTGAGACTCCCAGATGTGGAGTATCAGGCAGTATTTAACTGTCTGAGGATAGTATGCAGATCTGTCAAGGCAATTGAAATGTGGCTGGTAATAAGCAAGTATCAGACTCAGGTATCAGAATCATTAAAGAAAATTTTAGCTCATATTATCTTCTGGGTCAAGCCTAGTTAAATAATCCCTGTGAACTCTATGAAGGAGTATCATACATTCCAGTGGTCTCATGTGATTAGTGAGATTATGGATAATGAAGATGACAAGAGGTACAAGCATGTAGTGTCTTTAATAACTAGTCTATGAGATTATATCTCAGAGTGGGTGCAAGTATTTTTAATATTAGTGTTTAGAGATTAGATAAGTTGCATTGAACTTTAATTCAACATTTTAATACTAATAGATCACAGTTTAATGTGCTAAAAGGCAAGATTACCTAGAAAGATTATTTAATTAATTATATTAAGATTATTGTGTATTACTCCAAATTTAACCATCCCTACTAGAGACAAGTTCTCTCTCTTTGCAAAGAGGCAAGAATACATCCCTTTAAGGAATGTATGATAATTTTCAATGAGGAGAACATGCTGGTATGTCTGCAAATAAAGTTCATACAACTAATCATAAAATGCTAATTAGAAATAGAAGAATATAAAGCTACTAGTAACTACCCTCTGAGGTGTTTAAGTAGTAGACACTCAATATGCTATCAATTATAAGCTCTGCAAATATCTATAGCTTATAAATCTCCAGGTGAAGGATGTGTTGAGAACTAAGGCTACTATCTTTAGATCACTATTTAAATATTGATGACTTAAGCAGCTGATCATCAATACCTTGTGTAATAGCTTCTTAAAGATAGTTCTAATAAAGTAGATGTCAGGGTTGACCTTCACTTCACAAGTAAGTGATGATGAAATATAATTATATTTTAAATTAAACTTTAGTTCAATTTGATATCTAATACTGAATGCTAAATGCTCATACTCTCTTATTTAGAATCAGCTCAATAAGGCCTTTAAGGATGTCCAAAAATATATTATAATATTATTGAATGCTGGTTAAACTGTCTCTGCTGAGAATTTAGCTAAGGATTTTGAAGTATTTACACTTAATGTCTGATGCATGCAAAAGGTAATTAAAGGAAGGATTAGCAACCTAGTAATTTTAATTGATAAGAGTTAGCTGAGTTCTGAGGCTATTACTACTAACTTTATTCTATACTTAAAGCTACATATCTACACAGAATTATTGGAGGAACTATCAAAGAATGTCTTATGCAAACATAAAGTACTAGTACCCCTCAAGGGAGGGGCTAAACTAAAGCTAAAGATATCCTCTAACAAACAATTCAAGAGATCTACTGCAGCCTTGGATGCAATGAAGGTCATTACAACTATAATTAATAATAATAATAATAGAGAGGGCAGCCTCATTGGCATTCAAATCTAGATGTATGTGAACATGAAATTAAAGGCTAGTGCTGATAAGAAAATAATAAAGTAATTTTAGCTCTGATTTTTTCTTTATTATAATGTATAGGGTAGTTGAATTGATTAGATCAGGGGATTGAGTTGGGATTTCTTATTTATAAGTCATAATATGAGGTGGCTTTTTAACTATTAAACTTTAGTTTAATAGTGCTATTAATGATTTGTTTTACAAGTATGAAGGATCTTCAATGATGGTTGAATCTCAATATGGATTAATTTCTTTAAATTTTAAAAGTTTATTTAATGTTTTTTTGCAGATGAATTACATCTAGTCTGTGGTATAATAATAGAAAAATGATATGTTCTATTAACAGTAATGTGATTAATCTGCTTACTTTTCCCTTTTCTTTATGTTTCCCTTTTTTTTTGAAAAATCTGATAGAAAATTTTTTCCCTTGAAGTATTCTAATAGAAAAAGAATATCCTCTTAAATACTGAAATACTCCCATGAGTTTAATTGATGAATTCAACCTAAGTTTAATTCTCTCTTATAATTAAATCTATTAATATCTCTTCATTTTTTTACTCCTTTCTAGCTTTATCAGCCTTAATATCTTAGTGGTCCCTTCACAATACCTTCATCTCTCATATTATCTAACTTTATTTTCTCCAATAGTGAGAACCAATCATTACTGGATCCATCTACCCCAAGCTTGATGATACAGGAAACACCCCTAGTAACTCCAGGCTAGTTAGCTCACACTGACACTATTAGTCTTAGTAGCTCATCAGTTAATAATTATATGTCTCAATTAAATGTAGCACTACCTGGGCTGATTATTGTTACTAGAGAGAATCACAGCAAGTGTTGTGTTGTCCTTAATGAGGAGAATCATCTGGATTTTCTTTAGTGATGAAAGACTATGAAATGGCTAATTACCTATTCTAAGCTTGCTGAGAAGATAGTTGCCTGGGGATTAACATGGCAAATAAGTCAGATATGAAGAGAATTCAATGAGGTAGTGACATACTCTAATAGGGTTTTAAAGATGCAGTGTGTGTATTGTGATCAGCTCATAGCTAATTTAATCCTGAAAAATTATAGCATAAAGATTCTTAGTTGCTATCTTGAGAAGTATGCTACTCAAATCTGGAAATAGGGTGAGTCATAATATAAATATAAAATGATAGAGTTCTTTGTCTGAGAGAATATAAGTTTTTTCATTTCTTATAATTAAACTAAAATTCCAACTAACTATTAACTAGAAAGTAAATATCTATCTAGTTCTGAATAAGAAGAATCTTCTAACTCAGTTAGCTAAGATGATCATCACCATTTAAACCCTATTTAATATCATTTATCATCTAGAGTTTAAGTAGCTGATCTGAATGATAGTATCCAATTCATTCTTAGAGATTCTTACTTAATAGACTGTTACAAATCATCTACTTATAAACTCACAGAAGATTATGATAGATCAGCTGGAGAAATTATCTCTAACCTCATAGATCTCAATCAGTGTTAACTGCTGAACCTCACCCTACAGAAACCTCTCCTTTATAGGAATACTTGATCATTTTATCTCTGAGGATTGGTAATCCATGGATGTGCTGCTTGGTTTTGAGCATGTTCATGGGTCATATACTGGTTAGAAACTGGCAAATCTCATGTTGAAATGTGCAGATGAGTATTACCTTAGAGGTTAGATCTTAGCTAATATAACTGACAATGTAGGGAATAATAGCATACTCACTCAAGCACTCTTCTAGATAATATAAATAAGCCAGTTAACCTTATAGTTTACTGATTTAGAGTTGTAGAAGTTAGAGATGAACCAGCATGTCTCTTGCCTAATACATATATTTTAACTATATTTGAGTGCCATCTTCTGATGGATTGATATAAATGCCCAGAAGGAACTAAATCCTACTCTAAATGATGACCTTTTTGATGAGGATATTAATAGTACTTTATGAAAGATATAGAGTATTTTACCTCTAAATCTAATGATCTTTCTGACTGTTTTATTTTCATCAAGGCCTGCTAGTTTACTTAATTTGTCTGTTACTCCCCACAATGAGTTTCTTATTTTAAGAAATATTAGCTTGAGTTCTCTCATACAATGATACTCACAGTGCAAACTGATTGCCCTACATGATGGAACTCAACATACCTTCTATTAAAATAGCTATTAAAGCTTTGAAAGGCTGTAAACTACTTTATTCTTCATCATGATTTTATGGATCATCCTTCCTCTTTCTCAGCTACTAAGTGGAAGTAAATTACTTATCTTATGAATATTTATTTAGTGTTTAGAAGTCTGATAAATAGCCTATCTCAGAAAAAGAAGTCCTTCCTTCCTCATGTGTTTTACATGTATAATTATCTTTTCAACCTTCTTAGATCCACTGAATGTGCTCTCTTCAGGAAGCACTGTGCCTGGCATGATTAACTCTAAAAGGGTATTTAGAATGTAATGATCAAGTTACATTAATATTACTTAAAGACTAATGAGAATCATGACTATCTCTATGCTATAATAATATATCTTCATTCAGGCCTCAAATCATTGGAGTTCTACAATAGTGTCTGGTTGGATGATGATGTGGAATAGTATAAGAAATATCTAAGTATCTTTATGAAGGTGTATCAACTATATAAGAGCAAACTGATATAGAAATTAATAGTAGGTTCATCCCCTTAAGGCCATGAGAATGTTCAGAAGTGCAAGCATGAGCACATCATACTAGAGAAGGTTTTAAACAATATGAATTAATACTACAAATATAAATATAAGTTGTCTGGTTGAAGTTATCCTTCCTCCATAATTTTATCACAAGAGATTGAGTAGTATCTCAATGAAGGTAGGTTCTTCTTCTTCTGATTATATTAAACTTAAGTTCTAATTCATTGTTTAGGATTGGTGAAAAACATATTACTACTCAACTACTAGAAATAGAGATAAGTATAGTTTCCCATCCTTACCTATATTGCATGTGACATCCTGGCTGTGCAGAGCAACATGATAAAGCTAGAATGTATATTCTTAATTTCTCATTAGGTCTGTGCATACCTTTAAAATTGCCTGTAACCATCAACTATTTGAGCCATCATGCTCCATTATATGGGTGACTGGTGCTAAATGTGGAAGGTGTTTGTCCCACCTCCTGGTACATATATAGGTAATGGAGTATATATGGGGGATGATGGGTTAGATGATGAGAATAAGAAGAAAGATGATGAACTCTCAGATAATTACATATCAGACTTTAATGATTTTGAGGAAGTTATGAATGAGGTTCAGAGTCAGAATGAGAGGGAGATGATGCCCAGATAGAATATCTTGTCAACTAATATTCTCCCAGGAAAGCTTTACTATCTTTAAAGTGTATTATATAATGTGATACCATCTTAGCAGTTTATTCTCTAGGTAGTGATTAATAACAACTATCTCCTTTAAACTACTCCATTATAGCTTGATTCACCCTGTCATTCACAGTAGACATCCTGAAGAGTGAAACTGGAGGATTTCATTTCACATTAGATTACTTGGGGGAGTGGTAGACCTAGATT